>VDFB02251830.1:0-39138 GCA_007258455.2 Sequoia sempervirens
AGGCCTTCCAACTAATAAAAGATTAGCTATTGTCACCACCCATTTTAATTCCACCATTCGAAGGGAAAAATTTGATTCTATACATTTTTCCAACAACTTCAGCATTGGGGGCATTACTAGCACAAAATGACCATGATGAGAAGGAAAGAGCCATATACTACATCAGTCGAACACTGGTCGGATATGAGTTAAATTACACATCCATTGAACGTGCTTGCCTAGTAGTTGTCTTTGCAACTCAAAAATTAAGGCACTACATGTTGAATCACATGACACATCTAGTAGAAAATATTGATCCTCTGAAATATCTCCTAAGTCGTGCAACATTGACAGGTTGTCTAGAAAAATGGGTCATGATTTTGAATGAGTACGACATCCAATATGTGGAACAAAAGGCTATAAATGGACATGTGATAGGGGATCAAATGGAAGATGCACCTGTATAAAGTGATCACCCATTGGTGGCATATTTTCCTAATGAGTCCATATTTCATACAGAACCTAAATCACCTTGGAAACTTTACTTTGATGGGTCTCATACTAGCCATGGATCAGGAGCAGGAATATTGTTTATCATGCCACAAGGAGATTCCATTCCGAAGTCATTACACATTTCTTTTCCATGTACAAATAAAATTGCAGAATATGAGGCACTTGTCATAGGACTCAGAATGGCCATAAAATGGAAAATAAAAAATCTGCATGTCCTCGGAGATTCTCAGTTGGTCATCAACCAAGTCAACGATGATTATGACACCAAAGACAAGAAATTAATGCCCTATAAGTGAATGGTTGACAGTTTTTAGTCATACTTCCACATGCTCGCTTTTGAACAGATTTTGAGGGCACAAAACAAGGTAGCATATGCAATGGCTACAATCGGCTCTCTCCTTGACATTCCAAGCAATGTGTCTCAATTTGAATTCCTGGTGGAATAACTTTTGGTTCCTGCATATGACATTCCAAAATTAGAGATGGTTTGCGAGCTTGTTGGTCCCAATTCTCCATGGTATCAAGACATTTATGACTATCTCAAGTCCCAATCCCTTCCCCCAAACCTATCCAACAACCAATGAAATTCCTTTATCTATAAGGCTGCCTGATACACCATCATTAGTGACACCCTATACTGTCGTAGCTTTGACAATACCCTTCTTTGATGCCTCGACACTGATGAAGCATGAAAAACCTTGCGCGAGGTACATGAGGGTATATGCAAATCTCATTCGAGTGGTCCTACTTTAGCCAAGAAGATAACGAGACTTGGGTATTACTGGTTGACTATGGAAAAGGATCCACTTGAGTTTGTTAGGACATGTCACCAATGTCAGATACATAGCGATTTGATTCATGCACTAGCACAAGAACTTCAGCCGATTACTTCGTTGTGGCCCTTCGCACAATGGGGACTCAACCTCGTGGGAAAAATTCATCCTACCTCTTCCAACGACCACAAATTCATTATCACCACCACCGAGTACTTCACTAAATGGATCAAAGCTACCCCCCTTACATACATAACTAGCAAAAAAATTTCTAAATTTATCCTCAACTACATCATTTTATGGTATGGTGTACCCTAGTCCATTATCATAGACAACAGGTGTCCCCTCAAAAATCAAGAAGTTCGTGAGTTATGTGAATGATTCCATATCCAACATCATTTCTCCACACCATACTACATGCAAGGAAACAGTCTAGTTGAGGTGTCCAATAAAACCATCATCAAAATTCTTAAGAAGACAACCAATGATGTTGGTCGTGACTGGCACATTCAACTTAACCCTACTATGTGGGCTTAAAATACCAATATCCACATGCCTACAAGAGCCACTCCATTTTCCTTAGTCTTCATAGCTAAATCCATCTTGCCCATGGAGGTTGAAATTCCCTCTTTGTGAGTCTCCATGAAGGGCCTAATTGACGATGAGGAGTATAGACAGTCATGACTACATGAATTGGAAATGTTAGAGGAACGCAGAAATAATGCCTAGAATCATTTACAAGCATATTAGAATTATCTCTATCGTAGTTACAACAAAAGAGTCATGGTCAGAAAGTTTGACATTGGTGATTTGGTTCTCATGCAAAATCCTAAAAAATCAATCTGACAGAGAAAAACCTGGCAAGTTTGAACCAAATTGGCTGGGTCCTTACATTATCACATCCTCTTTTGGTTCTAGAGCATATTAGCTAGCTACTCTAGACGGTGAACAATTGACAGAGCCTATAAACAGTCTACATCTTCGAAAGTTCTATGCATAGCATCAAAAATTCTGGCCGAAAACCATAAAAATACAAAAAAATTGAAAAATATAAAAAATTGTCACCTTGATGAAAACTTGGCAAATAGGCGTCTTGGTGACACCAAAAAAATAAATTAAAAATGACAAAAATAGTAAAGAGAAATAATTCATCCAATATTGAAAACCTAGTAAACAGGCTCTTTGGATAAGTACCATGGTGAAAACCTAGAAAATAGGCATCATGCGTAGTCAGTTTTGCTTTGCCATCTACTATCACTCTATCTACCTTAGTCAATAATAAACACCCACTTTTTTGACATCATCTTGACACCCCATCACAAAACCCTGCCATTCCTTTCATGGTTGACAATGGCTGACATCAAGTCCTGCATACCATCCATCCATCACCCCCAAGCATGTCCTTTCCACATTTTCCAAACCTAGCTAGTCTGGGACCTAACTGGGGGCATTCCCTTATCATCCTACTGCAATGGGTATCACACACGGTTCTGCCAATCATAAAATGTCTTGAGAAAATACCTAAAAATCATAAAATGTCCTGCAAAAAGACCTAAAAATCATAAAATGTCCTGAGAAAAGACCTAAAAATCATAAAATGTCCTGAAAAAAGATCTAAAAATCAGAAAATGTCTTGAAAAAAAAGACCTAAAAATCATAAAATGTCTTGCAAAAAGACCTAAAATTCATAAAATGTCCTGCAAAAAGACCTAAAAATTATAAAATGTCCTACAAAAAGACCTAAAAATCATAAAATGTCCTGCAAAAAGACCTAAAATCATAAAATGTCCTAGAAAAAGACCTAAAAATCATAAAATGTCATGAGAAAATACCTAAAAATCATAAAATGTCCTGAAAAAAGACCCTAAAATCATACAATGTCCTAAAAAAAAGACCTAAAAATCATAAAATGTCTTGAAAAAAGACCTAAAAAGTTGAAAAATATCTAGAAAAAGACCTAAAATTTTGAAAAACGTCCTGAAGAAATACAAAAATATCAACATATCTCAAAAATACAAAAACTGAGTCATATCTTGTCAAGTTAGTCATGTCAGTCAGTCGTTGTCATTTGTCGAACTACATTGTCTCTGCGCATTTGCTACATAGGCAAGGCTCATCTTTGGGCCCCCCGAGACATTAGGTCAGTTCTTTTAGGTTTGTCAAAATAAAAATCATGACTCAATCCTTTGTCATCAAGATAAAGTCATTGGTCGTTTCGAACTACGAAGTCTCTAAGTGTATGAGATAGGCAAGGCCATCTGTCGATGAGCCCCCGAGGCTACACTAGGTTAGTCCATTAGGGTTCATGACACTGCACTGGCACAGACGTCAAAAGTCTTCAAGTCAAACAAGTCATTTCAAAACAAACAAACTCCTAAACCAAACTTTGACAATCATTTAATCAACATTTCAAACACATTAGCATGTCAAACATCGACATGTAGTCAATTTTGTCAACACACGACAACTTGGTCAAAATAGGTCAACTCTGTCAAAAAAAGTCAACTTCAGTCAAACTCAGTCAAAACTGGTCAAACTATCAACTCTTGGTTATTCTTTAGATGTGTCCTTCTGAATAATCAACTTTCATTTACTTATGCCTTAGGATGTGTCCTTCCTAAGCATCGTCATTGTCATCTGACATTTTGAGGGATTTTCTTGACATTTGAAGATTGATCCTCTCAACATCGACATTATTCAGGATGCATCCTTCATGAATTTGGAAACTCTGACATTTGACACCTTAACATTGTCAAACCAAACAACCTTGGCATTTGACACCATCAAACTTGGCATCTTGAAATTAAAACACTTGACATTCAGACATACTTGGCAAACACTTGGAAAACATGATCTTGACATTTGGTCCTTTGATCTTTCATCATGCTACTAGTTTCTCCATGATGTCCTGGCAATAGGATTTAGAGAAGCAGCTGACGTTTCATGATGATTGACTTGTCTTATCTTTTTTAGGTAGTCATATTGCTAGTTCCTTGAGGATGCCCTAGTAACAAGATTTAGAGGAGCAACGACATTTCATGACTTGTCTTTCTTGTCTATCTTATGCTTGTGGTTGGTCGTGACAAAAAGACTGGGACAATTGCACTCTTAGTATGAGTCATAATCATCCTTGTCTGTGACTACTTGTCTCATGTGATGGTATGACCTTGCACACCTTGATCTATGTCATACCATGGTGTTTGTTGGCCATTACAATAATCTTCCCAATGATGATTAAGAGCAATAATTGTTAAGTCTTGTGGTAGCATATTGAAGGATTTGGTCTTCGTGCTAACTGTCATCTCCTTATGTCTTGTTGTCTCGTCTCATCTATCTCATGATGATATCCTATGACATTCAAAAACATAAGTGCATACATGATCATATAGGCATTGCATTAGGCTTTTACACATTCATACAACATGTAAGTGCACCCATCATCAATATCATTAAAGCACATATATGATATCACATATAGAATTATCCATACATCACCATATAGACATGCATTAACACATATGTAATACTCAACATGGCATCCATTACAATCATACATTATGCATCCATATAATCATCATTAGAACATAACATTGTCATGGCATATAAGAATAAATAACTATCCCATCATCATGGCATAGCATATAAAAGACATCATCTTACGAATCATAAATGCATAAATCACATCACATGGGAATCATATGGTCATCATAACTACATCATCATAATCAACATCAGATAAGCATATATCATAAAACATCATCATTACAAAATGCATCATCATATAACATAAAGCATATAGGTCGCATCAAAACTGTATCGCTTATATAATCTCAAAAAAATATAATGTCATAGGATAGAATCACGAGATATCCCAAAAATAGAGCTCGCAGGCTCGATAGTCAACATCTAAAGTGTCATAACATGAATTTTTTGAACATAGTATGAAGATAACAATGTCAAAGTGTCCTAGGAGGTGCTCTCCTCATCTGCTCATGGAGAAGAGCATGGTGACCGATGACCTATAGCTGGCACTAACATAACCTATGAAGATGTGGTAGCTTGTGTCTGTGAGGTTGAGGGAACTGACATTGATGGCATCATCTCCATAGTGACTTGAGGCTATGAGGATATAGTGACATGAGTCTTTGAGGTGGATGGATCTGTCACTGGCAGCTGACTGTGCTCTGATCTATGCCTTGACCCAGATGATTCGTGGCTATGGCTTGACTTGTGACTAGAGGAATGCCTATGAGAGTGATGGGACTTGTGACCTGATGAGTTCCTATGGAAGTAGAGCCACCCGCACTGCTTTGACTGTGGCCTCTATGACTACGACTGATACTCCTTGATCATGTCCCTGTCCTGCTCAATGATCTTGATAACCCAAGATCCCTTTGATCAATCGGCACTGTGTGCTCATATAACATCATGTACTATCCTCTACTCACTCTGACTCTGGAAAGCTCCCTGGTAACATCTGCAACCGACCCTTTACATAGTTGAGCAAACTAACTGCTCTAGCTCTCTGTCTCTCACCGTCGGATCTCTGCTTCATCCCTCTCAACCGGCCTGAAAGCGATTAAGGCTGATTTCGGTTTCCGGACCCAACTTCGGCGAGCAGCCACGAATGATCTTACGAGATTCTCATAGACTGATATGATCTCGATTGATTATCTTGTTTTTCGCTTATCTATTCTTTCCTTTATTTTGTCGACATTAATACTTAATCCTCCTTTCTTCCTAATATTGCCTTTTACCTTTACATTAATTTCGATCTTCTATCTGTCCTCCTTTCCTCGGTCGCATCTCTTTGTCGATCCTTCTTTCTGTTCTCTATAGTTTCGAGTTACCTTCCGATGTCTTTACCTTCCTTCCAAGACTTTACTGGTTTTGTGGTTTCCTTCATCCTCTCTTTCTCTCCTCTTAATCGCACTACTCACTATCATTCTCTGATTATTCCTCGATCTCGCGACTTTCCTCGATTCTTTCATGCACTATCTTCTCATCCTTTATTCTTCTTCTCTTTGTTTCTTCGATCCTTTTTGCACCTTTGATACTTTGATCACGGTTAGGCAGATTCGACTTTATAATTTATTTGAAGTTTAATTATAATCTCATAATTCATATTATCTCGATTTGCTCCTCCACTCCATCCCCATGGCTTTTCCACCAATCTATTTATCTGTTGCTGAGCAAATGGTGCTAATATATCCAGACCCCACCCAAGCTCTCGCGATGTCCTCACATACTCTGTTGTCCCCATAGGCACACCCTACTGCTCTCCAAACTTACATAGAACCCACTAGGGTAGGTACATCTCAATAATCAGTTGGGATTGTACAGTGCGACCAATCAAGTACCGAAACTATCTGCAAAAGGGCAAGTGGTATCCCTCGTTAGCCCATGGTGCACAATCCCTTTACGGCCTCCAAAAAAATGTTGTCATTGTGCCAATCCTATGCTGCCAAAAGCCTGTCTTTCTGACCCTGGTTTGCTATAATGCTCCTACATATAGATACACATAAGGCATCCCATCTGCTAATTGAGGCCTTTGAATCAGTGGCCAGAAGACGAGAATATGCTCCCAAGCCCAGATCATCAGTAAAGTCATGCCACAACTAATACTGCTCCCACCCTTGTATGCTACCTCATGTAAGTGGTGGTATAACATGCTAAGAAGACAGGGCCCCAATGCAAAGGAAACTCTTTCCCACTGCATCTGGACTAGCACGTCACCCCATCCGATTAGGAATCCATGTCCTCAACAATTTGGAATCAGGACCTCGGCAATAAATGTGCATAACATAGTGTCCCACTATGGGTAGTGCTCTACAAGGTACTCCCACCAAATCTCATACCCGTTGACACCAAGGCCCGCACCATCATCTGCCTCATTTAAATTTTTCATGGCTTGCACTCCCCACTGAGGATCGTAAACTACCCGCTCTCCTCTAATCGAAATATACAAAATCTGGTACATGTCCTCCAAAGTAATCGTGGCCTCTCCCGTCGGCAAGTGGAAGGAACAGGTCTCTAAGTGCCATCTCTCAGCCAGTTTTTTCAGAAGCCCCCTATTAGCCTGGATAATGGGCATATAGGTGACATAGTACAAGCCTACTCACATCAGTCATCTCCACTCCTGATCCATCAGCTGGTCCTGAAACACATATGTAGATGGTCTAAACTCTCGAGTGTAGATCGGTGCTAGTCATTTTTGCACATGTAGAAACAAGAGTTAGCACATTCTTAAAAATCATTATTACCATCTATCTAACTAAACCTAAGCTAAAGGTGAGTCTAAAGCTAAGTCAACCCTAGTCACAGTCAAATGCATTGCATTGACTTCATCTGCGTCATGGTTTGGCATTTGCGTCTCTTCGTACATCACTTGTGTCACACTATGGAACTTGTGTCGTTTGGCTTCACAAATGCATCATCTTTAATCAATTGTATTGCTCCATAATCAAATGCATCATTTTCAAACCACATGCATCGCTCAGCTTCGCGTATGCATTGTGATCTTGTGAATGCGTCGTTGTATTTATCATTTGTGTTGCAATCTTTTGAATGTGTCGCGCTAATTGGAAAATGCATTGAACTAAATTGGAAACCCAATGGACCCTTTGCATTTGAGTCACGATGCATCAAATACATTGAACGTGACTACAAATGTGACTTACGCGAATGTGTATGCATCGCAGCACATTCGTTTAGCTACCTTAAACCCCTAATAAAGCACAAAAAATGATAAAATGACAAAGTGGGTAGGGTGTACTTACCGGCGGGTTCGTGCCCTCTGGCCTTTAGAACATCCTAACGATGTAGTCGTGATGCTCTATGATTGGAATCACCATCTTCGTGTGCACTCTCCTCGCTCTGAGTTCTCCAATTTGACAAGTGTGTAAGTGAAAATGAATTGACTTTTTACCCATTTTCAACCTATTTATAGGGTCAAAATGGGATTTTCTTCAAAAAAATTTATTACTGGAGGTTATTTTGACCAACTTTGACCAACCTTTTGATCACCCTAAGAATGTCAAAATCCGAAACCGATCATACCATTTCTCTTCTCATCATCAAATTAACTTGTCGGGACACTTTCCAATTTTTTTCTGTCACCGGGCGAAAATTTGAAAATTTTCCCGAGGGGGCATAGATACTCTGTACCCTTGTTGGGGCATGTTTCTGACTAAATTTTCTTTGTCACAATGCATACGCTGCATTATAACAAAGAGGGGCAAAATGTAGACACATAAAAATGACCTAGGCCTGCAAGCTCTATTTTTCGCCACATTCTTCCTAGCATAATTAAAATAATTAATTATGTCCTTGGTCCACTTTCAACTACTAATTAAATAATTTTTAATTATTTAATTAATTCATGTATTTTTATACATCTTGATTATTTAAATAAATTTTTTTTGTTTATTTATTCAAATACGTCACTAATTGTCTAATGTCTCTCCATAATTAAATAAATTTCTTAATTTATTTAATTATCTTTGTCCACTAATTCCTCCTAATTATTTACATAAATAAATTTTATTTATTTATTTATTTAAATACATCATTAATTCTTAAATTCCTTCTTATAATTAAATAAATTCTTTAATTTATTTAATTATTATCCACCTTGGCATTTTCCCCATTTTAAATAAAATTATTTATTTAAAATGGTCCCACTTTCTAATTTTCCCTCTTTTAGTAAATAATTCAAATTAATTATTTACCGTCACATGACCTCACCTGTTGAATTAAATTAAATTTTAATTCAAAATAGCCTTTTTCCTCCATAAATCAAGTCATTTCTTATATTATTTGATTTTCCAGCTCTCTCTTTTTCTGTGCCATTCTTATCTCCTTGTCACATGCATTTCCAATCCTTCATTTGATTTTCTCAAATTAAATCTTGTCCACTCATTTCAAATTTTACCTAATGTTTCCCTAACCCTAATTGTGGGTTGTCATATTGAATCTTGTACATTGATTATAGGGAATTTGTCCATCTTCAATCTTGGTCATTCATTCAAAATTGCATTTTCTATAAAATGGCAATTTTGGTCTCATTTGCACATCTCTCACATCTCTTGCAATCTATGTCATCTTAGATCTTGTCTTAGGCATACTTCATCTCTCTTGGAATTTTGGCATACTTTAGTCATAGTTTATATTTTCTTACTAGTTGCATAGTTGCATAGTATTTCATTTTGTCATCAAATCCTTCAACATTTTCTTTGTTCTTGGCATTGTCACATAGTTCTCACACAAAATCTGAGGGAAAACTTCAATATTGCAGCAAATACAGAAGGTGTAATGGAGGTAAATTATGGAGGTTGAAGACTCAAGGTGATATCTCTCTTTGTTTTCATGTTTTTCCTCCTTTGTGCTTCATTATTTACTTTGGGTTTTGATTTATTTGGCTTCTAATTTGTTAACCTAGAAATTTCCCTTAGTTACACTATGCTTCTAGATGTTAACTCATAGTATCAATCTTAGTGGCATAACATTTCCCTAATCAACCTTGTTTCAGTTCAATTTGAACAACACACATAGATTCAATGTTACAGAATGTACAACCTTGATATGTACCATTCTTTCTACTTCTCAAAACCACCAAGGACCTGTTCGATTAGAATTCCCCATGTAACTATAGTAAATGGTCTAATTGTTTTCCATATTGGACCATTGAAGAGATTTTGGTCAATCTCTCTTTGAATTCACTGACTCACTTTGAAAATCTCACTATACACCAAAACATCCAGTCACCCATCCTCTGTCAACTTCATCCAATCCCTATTCTCCTCCTTGGCATAATCGAGTCCCCACCAAGGAACCCACGGGCTAGTGGGTTACACAACCCTATGCATATTCTCATTTCGATGAGACAATGTGTCATCTCCCACCAAAACAAGGATGTCACTCTGATGAGGGTAATACCACTCCATGTGGTCACCACTGCTTTGTTACCTCCATAAGCCATTAGCTTATTGGCTCATTGAAGAGACTTACCTCAAAGTACTAAAAAAATCATAGTCACAATGACAAGAGTCTTCCATCCTACCATCAACATGTTGAGGAGACATGACTCAATGTCTCGGTGACAACATAATGTCACTTTGATATACTCTCATTGGAGTATCAAGGAGACACTAAGAAGACTCCCACCAAAGTGAACAACTCTTTCCGACAAAAGGAGAGTTAGCCCGATAAGGAAGATTTACTCAATGTTGCGAAGATAAAACATAAACCAGTAAGTTGAGGCATGGTTTCTAACACACTCCCACTTGATGAAGAGTTACTAGCTTCTTCTAGAGCTTGACATTACTGAAAGTGATAGGTCCCAAGGCCCATTAAATTGGCACACCACCTGTACTTGTCTATGCTCACAAGCTTCATCAATGCATCAACAAAATTCTCCAGAGTATTCACCTTTTCCAGATTAACCTTTCCATCTTCTACCATATCACGAATGAAATGATATTGAACATTGATATGTTTTGTCCTGGCATGGAAAGCTATATTTTTTGCCAAACATATAGCACTCTGACTGTCACATCAAATAGTAATCTACCCTACATTAAACCCAATATCAGAACACAAATATCTGAGCCAAACAGCTTCCTTGCAGGTGTGGGTTGCTACCATGTACTCTACCTCAGTAGTAGATAAAGTGACTAAAACCTATAACTTTCTCATCCAACTAATTGCACCACCATGTAACATGAAGATGTATCCACTGGTGGATCTTCTTCTGTCAATATCTCTTGTCCAATCAGAATCCACATATCCATGAATGCTAATAGATCCCTATGAGCCAACTGAGTTACCATGATAACATAAAGCATACTCAGAGGTACCTTTCAAATACCTAAGAAACTCTTTTCACAACATCCCAATGTGGTCTTCCTAGATTAGCCATAAACCGACTAAGTACTCCCACTACTTAGGCAATGTACAAACCATTGTGTACATTAAACTACCAACCACACTCACATAAGGCACTCTGGTCATGTCCTCTATCTTAGTGAGATATTTTGGAAAATCTTCAACAAAGTGTTTTGTTCCTTGCAACACTAGAACAACTAACTTCTTGCAATCTTCCATGTTAAATCTTTCTAGGACAACATTGATAAACATACTCTAGCTGAGCCAAAGCTTTTTATTTCCTCTATCCCTTCTAATTTCCATCCCTATAATATACCTTGCTGCACCTAAATCTTTCATTTCAAATTGTGCTGACAACTGATATTTTAAATCAAAAATCATACCCTTATTATTCCCAAAGAATAAAATGTCATCCACATAAAGGGCTCTAATAAGTAAATGACCATTTTTAGATTTAAAATACACACAATGATCTGATTTTGACCTTACAAATCCTAATGACAACACAAACATGTCAAACTTTTGGTGCCACATTCTAGGAGATTGTTTTGAACCATACAAAGATTTTTTTAACTTCCAAACTGTATTTTATTTACCCCTTTCAACGAAGTGCTCCAGCTGGGACATATAAATTTCTTCTTCCAAATCTCCATGAAGAAACATTGTCTTCACATCCATCTACTCAATCTCTAAGTCATACATAGATGCAACTGACAAAAGAAATTTGATAGATGTCAGCTTAGCTATAGGAGATAATATTTCTCCATAATCAGTTCCCTCTACCTAGGAATAACCTTTCACGACCAACCTAGCTTTATATTTCTCCACATAGCCATCCAGACCAATTTTCTTTTTAAATACCCATTTACAGCCAACAAGATTTTGACCTTCAGGTAAAGGTACAAAATCCCAGGTCTCATTCTTTTCCAATGATGCCATTTCTTCATTCATGGCCTCCAACCAGGAATCTAAATTAGACATGACTCAATGTCTCAGCGACAAGACAATGTCACTCTGATTCACTCTCATCGGAGTATCAAGGAGACACTAAGAAGACTCCTGCCAAAGTGAACAACTCTTGTTGACAAAAGGAGAGTTAATCCAATAAGGAAGAGTTACTCAATGCTACGAAGATAAAATACAAACGAGTAAGTTGAGGCACGATTTTCAATACCATTAACCGATCTGAGATCTATAGAACATATTCATACCTATTGTTAGTTACATATCTAAAACTTGGTGTCAAGATCTTTGCTTGCATCAGATCTCTTAGTTTTTTTTAGTCCTAATTTTCTTTAACATGCGTGAACCTAGATTGCAATTGGAATTTCATGATTAAACTTGGAGAAAGCATAGTCATCTAATCATGTTAGATCTCTCTCCACAAGAACATTTTCTATTTACCAGTCCCTTTAGTTGTGGTGAATTTAACATGTTAGATGATGCCCTTGGGGACTTCATCTCACCTATATCATCCACTAAGGCTTCTAAAATTCCAAAAAAATCAATCATTGATACTTATAATAACAATAGTTTTTATTCTCATGATATACCTCCTAATTGTGAGAGTATCTTAACGCAAGAAAAGTAAACCATTGAAACATTTCTTAATATCACTTTTCCTAATCTTCATTCACCTCCCAAAATATTCCCTACTTTTGAGAACACTTTGGTGCAAGAGGATGCAATCATGAACAATCATGACAATCATAGTTGTTCTTCTCTTGATACCTCACCCACTTGTGAAGAAGGTACTATGGTGTTAGACGATCCAATCATTGAGTTTCATAATAATCTTATTTTTTCGTCTCACAATACCTCTCCTACTTGGGAAGATATTGTGGCACAAGAAGATGAATCATTGGTACATTTATTTCAACAAACAGTAAGATGGATGGCATAGATGTAGATGCTAGGTTGACATTAGACACCCCTCAATATAAGGTCATCAACAAGTAGATAACTTAGTTGAGGTTATTAACACACAAGTAACAATTAGATCTCCTTTAGTTAGTGAACCTCCTAATCCATCTCCCATTATAAGACCTCCTAAACGCCTTAGTAGTATCTTGAGCTTTTCAAGGAAACTCACTAGTAATCATGTGTCATAGAAACCAAGTTATCACATAGTTTCTCCCACATATAACATTCCTTAGTATAGTGTTAAATAGTATGATCTTTTTGAGAAACTTTGGCATACTTCTTCAAACATCTCCATTTGGGATTTGATTCAAATGTCACCTACATACAATAGGGTGCTCAAAGAGATTTTGTAGAAGACTAATATCCCACCCTTTTTTAAACTAAATGATGTAGCTACCTCATTTGATTGTATGCAAGTGAAAAAGATGGATATTACATTCCCTCAACATAAATTACCCTTGCTTGAGATCCAAAATAAACATGAGGCCCTAATGATAAAGTTTATCATTACTGAAATTGCAGGCGTACTCTCATAGACAATGGAGTGAGTCTTAATGTTAGTAGTATTGATATGATAGATAAAATTGGTATGGACATGAATCTTATACAACCCAATGATGTTAATATTCATGGCTTTTACAATGTTAATAAGCAACCAATAGGAATGATCACATTACCCATTGAGGTTGGACTTGAGGTTTTGCCTACTCTTGTCTATATCATGTCAGGATCTCTTTCATACAAACTTCTCCTAGGTAAATTATGGATTCAAGCCATGAAGGGAGTCCCATATAATCTTCACCATGATATGAAATATGAATACAATAACAAGATATACATGGTTGAAGCAAATGAAAAAATTTATAACTTACAAGCCCAAGTTGAACATAATACTTCTAACTCTCTTAATGCTTTGATTCCAACTTCAAAGGTAGAACCTATTAAATTTGATGGTAATCCTAGTTATCTTTCAATTACCAAAAAACTCTTAGACAATGATTGGAGTTCATTACATTTTACACTCCTCTTTATGGGAGAGTACAAAATCTCACAATCTAAACCTAAAGAGTCTTGTGTTTCATTTTCTCAACATGGTTTTACATTAGAAACATCACGCCCATGGTATTGATGGGGGATCTTCAACTCCTATCCCTAATGAGAGGAATATGTGTGACTTTAAAAAACTTAAAAAGGATTTTCTTGCTCGTGAAGAGGTCAATCTTTATCAAAAGCGTGTAGATAAAACCTCTTCATTTGAGTTAGAAGCATGTTATGGTCTTGAATACAAAATTATTTCTAAGCATGGATGTAATGAACAAATGAAACAAAATGATAGGGGCCAAGAAAATTCTATAATGTACTTTTCCAAGCAATGTCTGAGTTTCCAACCTTCATCTCCATCTTCATCTAATCCTTTATCATCTATTGTATGTATAACATCTTGTCATAAGAAATCAAGATTTTCTTCATAAGAGAAAGAAATGTCCCCTACTATTGATCAAGAGAATATCCTATTGAGGCTTCTAAAATCCTGCTTGATTACTCTTCCTCCAAGAACACAAAAGAAATTTTACAACCAAAATTCATTTTGTGCATATCATTGAGTGAATGGTCATTTTATCAATGACTGTAAGGCCTTGCGTAATAAAATTCAAAATCTTAAGGATTGTGGTGCTCTTCCTTGTGTTGATGTACCTAATTCCTCTAATCAATACTAATTTTCATCCTATCATGTTTTTCATCACTATGCAACATTAGTAGCTTTATGTATTTTTTTCATTGCCATTCATGGTGTAGGTACGACCTTTAGTGCAAGTATATTTTTCATGGAAGCAACATGACAGTCCTTGGTGTGGTTTTCCTTGTCTCTATGCTTGGGGGGGAAGGATAACTAGTTTTGGGAGGTGTGCATTCTTTTCAAGGATTCCCTCTTCCCTGGTTTCTCCTTAAAATACCAACATAGCAAGTATGTTGATATTTTAAGTGGGGGGAATATATTACCCATATCCATTTTTTCTTGTTATGTTTGACCTACTGACATGCCCCTTTGGTGGTGGTGTTGTTTGTAATTCCCCCAGAGGTTTGGTTATCAATCTGTCCCCCGTGATGTTAAACCTTGGCATTTTTCTCCACTTTTTTCATAGGAGTTGATCTTAGTGTAGCATTGGCATAGCATCTTGATCATTTTGTGGCACCTTTTCAAGGTTATCAGGGAGTATAACTCTTGGTATGGTTGTTATGGGCACACCTCATAGACCTAGTGTGTGTTTTCCACTTTTCCAACTTGTTATGAGCACCCTTTGTAGACCCAGTGTGTGTCTCTCATTTTACCTTGTCTTGGGGGCTCACCTGGTGAATATTAGACTTCACTAGCCCATGTGTCTCTTGGTTTGTGATTCACCTAAAAATATCAGACTTTGTTATGGTGTGAGTCATGAACTCCTTTTAACATGGCCACCTAGAGTAATACAACTTACTTTCCAGTGGAGCCATGTGGCCCATGAGTGATTCATATGACTTTAGTCATCATGGGAGCATTTCTTCATTTGATGGATGATGTTTGGTATTTGAGACAGTTTAAGAATGAGGTCTCTTTTTTTTACCAACTCAAATCTTTTAGTACTAACCTTGTGTTTTGTTGTATTCCTTTTTGTACATGTATTCTTCATATTTACCTTGTGTTTGTTTTCATCTCATCATCATTCATATGTTCCATCATGTCATGTGTTTTCATCAAGTACACATCATTTTTTTCGACATGTATGTTTCTGTATGTTGTCTTGTTGCATATTATATATGTGTGTGTGTTCCTTTATGCTTATGTTGGTTAGCCATGGGATCTTGAATCTTGGGGTCTTTTTCAACCCCCTTGATCCTTTGACATCCTATCTCTTCAACATTTATGCACTTGGACCCCACTTGACATACATGTTTCTAATTTAGTGTGAGTCTGAGCATAATTCAATACTCTAACTAAAGTGGGGGCTAAATATAGTGTAGAAAGTTGCATACCTTAACAATTTCACATTATGATTTTGACCCCTCTAAATTATTGATCTTAATTGACCCTATAATTTCCTAAAATTATGTATTATGAAGCCCATGTATACCCCTTTTCAATAAATTACAAGCATTGAATAAATGCATCAAACTCATATGTTTCCCTCGACATTGAGTATCCCAAAAATTTGGGCCAGGACCTAGTCACACATGGGTGACTGAGTCCCCTTTCTTAGTCAGGACCCAAATTAAAATGTGTTGTTGGTATCATTTTAACATCCAAAATTCAAATTTCAAATTTCATCTTTTGGGATCTAATTTTTGGGAAATTGAATAAATGCCTATAAATACCTAGTCATTTCAACATTTGAGACTAGACAAGAAAGAACTACAATTGAGGAGAAAATATTATTGTCAAGAGCAAGTCAAGAGAAACATTTTAGAGTTTCATTGCAACAATTCAAGATCCAAGCATCATGTTAAAGTGTTTGTGAGTTTATGTGTTCATGTTATCATTGTTTTATGAAGGCCAAATCTTGTTGTAGGTCTGCAAAGCATTCAAGCATTCAAGAAAAACAAGATCCAAATCCTTGAGGAGATGTGTATGACTTTAGTCCTTCAAGGAAGCCATTGAAGGGTGGTGAGTTTCAGCACATTGTGATTTCATCATTCCTTCCATTCCATTATCATTTATCTATTGAAATTTTCCATTTTTGAAGTGGAAACACTTACATGGGGTTTGATTGAGGCAAACCTCTAAAATGACCCAACATTTATCCTCTTTTAGAATCATAGGTTACAAGTTTGAAGAGGATTGAAGGAATTTTGAAGGAAAATTCTCCATTGTTGCATTTATTGTCATACATCTTCTAAAATTGTAGAAAATCACTTATATAATTTACTGATGACATTCCAACAAATTTGCAAGCAAAAAACAAAAGCTTAGATCCAACATTAGAGGACCCCAAAATTTGAGTAGGACACCTTAATAAAGACTCAATAGTCATTGGGTGATTGAGTCCTTGTAGGCATAGCTAGACCAATTTTTGTAGGTAGGTACACAGTCATCTACAACTTCCAGATCTTCTGAAACTTGACTATTTCAATTTTCCAATTGTCGGGATCTTATATTTTAATATTAGGGAATATAGGATCATTAGGTTAATCATTCCAAATCATTTCCAACTCATTCATAAGACTCAAAAGGATCAGATCTAGGTCTGGTCAACTCACCTTGAAGGTTGAAAGTCAATCTTTGAACCTTGTTAATTTGTATCGTAATGAAATCCTATAAATGATTGTCCATTTACCCTAGGTTTTGGGAATTAAACTTAGGGTAACCATATTTTTATGTTTCATAGAGAAAACCAATATTGTCTCCCAACTATTGGTGGTTCCTTCCATTCCTCCTATAAAGAAAGAAAAGGAATTGATGTTGTAAGACACCCAAGTTCCCCCTACACACACTTTGAATCATACATGACAAAATCAAAATATGAAAGAAAGCAAGAGATGATGTTGTTTTATGGCTCACCAACTTGTTGAAGGAGATGAATATTTTCCTAATGATACTTCTTCCATGTAGATAGATCTTGAAAAGGTTTCTCTCCCTCTCCCATCTTCATCCTCACATGGACTTGAGCCCTACCTTTCTCAACCAAGCCAAAAGTTAAGATTTTCACCACCACCTAGTTTGTAGGATTCTTCTCTCCCTCCTCTAAAGACTTCTACTTCCCTTATTATTGATAGTTCTCACAACTACATTGGTAGCAATACCATTACACCCATTTGGGTATTTTTGACACTGATTTGAATGATAACAAGGATGAACCATTAGAAAATCATAAATAATTATCTTTGTTTTTACAAAATCAATGAACTTTGATTTTGGGGACATGTGTGATGATCCTTCCCTAGAAAGTAATCTACCACATGTTGGACTAGACACTTATCCTTGTATTGCACTTTTTTTAGTCCCTCTTGCATGTTGTATGTCATCTCTATATGAAAAACAAGACTGGGATGTAGACAATTTGTTATAGTTCAGCTTGCTAGTGTGGTACCCTTTGTCTTTTTGTTATGCTTGCATGTATTGTTATCCTCATAATGTGATTCTTAGTGTGTATTTTGTGTGTTACTTCTCTTTGGATGACCCTTGATGTTCTTGTTGGAACAATGATACAAAAGGGAACAAACCTATTGTGGCATTCCTCTATATTTATCTTCATTCTTCCATTTGTCATAAATGCAATTTTTATGCCTTTTGGGGATGATACAAAGCATTAGGACATTTAGGTCTCTTCCATGTTGACCCAAAAATTTTATTTATTTTAATGTGATTTCTTCCCTTGTACTTGTAGTTCCACTATATTTGGGGAATGATGTCAATTAAAAATTATCATGTTGGTATGCATTATTTATCTTACATTCATACTAACCCTAGATCTTTGGATCCCTTATTTTTTATTTTATGAAATTACTTGTTATATATGGCATTACATTGATTTTGGGGCCAACCCCTTGTCATGAGGTAGTTTTTGGGAACATATCACTTGTCATATGACTTTTGAAAAGCTCTTGTGCCTATCTATTGCATATATCAATTTTTCTACCTTAAAGCCAATTGCTATCAATTGGAATTAGCAGTTACTTTAAGGTGGGGGAATACATTCCAATATGCACTTCACTTTGTTAACACACCATGAAGCTAGTTTTTCTATCACAACACTTGTTGATAATCTTTGTAGAAATTTATCATAGTTATCGATAAAACAACACATTTTTCTTTGCTCGTAATTTATAATATTATGGACATGAAACTCACTTGGTGAACATCTGACTTCATTAGCCTATTTTTTTGCAATTACTACTTGTGAAGCTCACCTAGTAAATAATATACTTTATGTTGGATAGGACAACTGAGAGGGGGGGTGAATCAGTTGTCACAGATTATAACCTTAAATTCAATTACCGTAACTAACACATAAACTGATTAAGTGATTAACCATCAAATAAAAATGCACAAACACAATAACACCAGATTTACTTGGAAAACCCAATGAGGGAAAAACCACGGTCAGGATTAACTCACACTATAAGAATATAAAAAATGATTACAAAAAGGCTCACTACTTGAGATAAGGCTCACTGCCTAAAGTAACGACTCACTGTCCATAGGGATACAACCCAAAGGGATCACTTCCACAGAGATACAAAGAATACAAAGAAGACTTGTTACAAAGAGACAACAATCCCAATGCAACAAAGATTCCATCACAATCACTGATCAACTTGCATGAATGATAGAGTTTTCCTTCTACTCATTGCATCCGGAAACTCAACGTTAAGCTTCACACTGATCAACCACACACCTAACTCACACACTTTTAAAATAGCATCAAATTCACATCTACTTTTTCACTTCTCTTCCTTCTTTTCTTATCAACAATTTTCATCACTAGCACATTTTGTATTTATACTATCTCCAAACTTGAAAAGATACAAAGTCGGCCATCCAACTTCAAATTCAAATTAGGTTGGTGACAAAGATCCTAGGGTGGAATTAGAATGAGGGAAACCCAAAAAAATGCTTCACTGGGACCCATAATAGATCCAACATGCTTCATCGACTTCGAAGATAGTGCTTGACGCATGGTTAGCCAAACTAGTGTAAAACACATTGATCAATTAAGCTCGATACTTCCAAATACCAAAACCATCTTCAACAGAACTAGGTGTTGTGCAGTTTTGCACACACGCCCCACTGAAAGTAGGGACCCTCTTTTTGCTCTGACTTTTGGTGTCTTTTGGCCCCCTAATTTTATTGATTTCATTGTCCTTGGAGGTCCTTAGATGTTCATCTTGCTTGCCCAAGTGATTTCCCCAGGTTGCACTTTGAAAAAACTAAGTTTTGAGCAAAATCCAGGTTTTTACCCCAATCTGGGATTTTTCGATCCGTCCGGATTTTCCCGAATTCTGCTCAAAGTTTGGCTCTATGCAAAAATCCGGGTTTTTAGCCCAGTCCAGGATTTTCCTGTCTGGCTAGATTTTCCCAGAATCCTATCTGCCAGGATTTTCCCAGATTCTGGTCTAGAATCTGCCTGACCTAGATTTTCCTGGATTTTCCCCTTGGTCTGATTTCCCCGGATGGGCCCAAATCCCGAAATTTCCTAGAATGGAAATTTTCTGAAAATAATTATTTATTTATTTATTTTTCCAAAAATGCAAAATGAAAAATTTCTTGAAAAGATTTTGAAAATAAAATTTCCAAAAGTGGAAAAAATTTTGAAAGTGGAAAGTTTCCTTACAAAAATGTAAGTTTTTTAGAAAAGGTCAAAATTTTATTCAAATTTAATTTGGACATGTGGGCTATTAATGATGGTATCTATTTTTCAGGACTAAACAAATATTAAAAGGGGGACTTGCATATGGATTTGTGCCAAAAGGGGGAAATATGGAAGTGTTCAATTTAAATTTTCAAAATGAGACCTGCCTAAGAATCCATGCCAAAACTGTCTACAGCTGGAGGAATTTCTGGAAGACACGTGAATCTGATCTTGCTGGAGATCGTGGGTTGACATGGATAATATTCATGCATTTAATGCAAATCATTTTGAAATACAATCAATTGGGCACACTAACTCATTTGTAATGGTTAGGACCAATTTAGCAGTAGACTAGTTTTCTGAGCAATGATGTAAATTGAAAACACAATTCATTGTGCATTCCATATTTCTCATGGTCTTGTTCATGACAATCTGGTCCATACCAGCTTTTGTCTTTGTAAAGTTAGATTGTGCAATATTCATTTCAACTGCAATTAGGTTGTCTTTGGTGAATGTTCATGATCTGAAAATCTTTAAAACCTTAGAAGATTGCACTATTTATGTAAGATTGCAGATTAATTTTAGTCAAGCAGAGATTGGTTTCGTTGGGATTGGTCCATTTCAAGTGTTTATCATTTGCATTTGTTAGTCTTAGAAATGGTTTAGATTTATAAATTTCTCTAAACCCTTATCTCTTTTGCTGTTTATTTTGAATCTGGGTTAGTTTTAGGATTGAAAGAATCACCATATTGTTGCATATGATGAAAATTCACTTCCAGCATTGTTCATTTGTAAGACCCCTTGTGATTACCAACATTTTCACATATTATCTGAGTTGTCTATGCATTGTGATGACCTGACACCCGAGAGACCTTGGGGTGATTTTCAGCAATTTATTGTTGAAGATTACCTTTCAAGAGAGATAGAATATTATTTTCTATCTGAGTTGTTGTACAAAAACACCATCAACACTAGGGAAACACAAATCAGAATCACATGCCATAAGATTTCATCAAAGATAAATTTGGACCAGCAATAATTCTCTCGGTCCTCAACCAAAACACAAAGCATATTTCACAAGCATCTAATCAACATCCTCAATAGTTGAATACCTGCAACCTTCTTTTAATACAATTTTCTCAATATCCTCAACATATACAATTAGTTAACCAACTGACTGGCTGAAATCAATGAGAACACTTCCATTCTATTCCATTCTTGCAACAATCTCCCCCTTTGCTTGATGGCTCTCTATCGGTTCTAAAAGTACTTCTCTATTTTTGTTTTGCTTCTCCCCCTTAGAAGATCATCAATGAAAAAGGAAAAAAGATATGTTCATTGAAACTTCCTTTGAGATGAAAATAGAATACTCGTAATAACAACACTTAAAAATCTACCTACTCGCCCTAAGGGGTAGCCACTAAAAACATCAATCCAAAAAGATAGTTTAGACATGGAAAATATACCAATCACACTAGATCCTGATTTTACTAACACCAGTTCATCCTGAATCATCTCTCTGCTAATCATTTAATTAAATAATCTCTATTTAATTAAATTCATCACATTTCATCTCTTAATTAAATAAATCAATTTTATTTGATCAAGTCATCATCTCCTAGTAATTAAATAAATCATTTTTATTTAATTAATCCTATAGTCCCTTTTTTAATTAAATAATTCATTTTATTTAATTAATCTCTAAAGTCATTCCATTAAATTAAATAAATTAATTTTTATTTGATTTAATCTAACACCATCTTCTTTAATTAAATGAATCAAAATCTTTATTTAATTAAGTCAATCATTTTCCTCTCATTTTGATTTATTTCAATCCAAAAATCTAAATCAAATGGTCAAATCAACTAATCCCTCCTTAAATTAATCAAATCCTGATTAATTTAATCCTAATCACCTAAATCCTCTAGATTTTGCCACTTGCACATGAAAATACATTTAATGGATTTATTAAATCCCTATTTTCTTTCAACTTGGCATCTTTAGGGGAATATTCCTCCAAGTTTGAAAATCCCTCCAAAAGGGATGTGTCCTTTCAACAAAGCATTTAACTCCTCTTACATGTCCTTGTGCATTCAACCAAGTGGCATTTAAGTCATTATTTTCTCCCTCCAACAAGCCAACTTTCAAATTTGAAATTCCACCTAATATCATTTATTGTGCACATTCATCAAAATGTGCTCAAGCTTCCTCCATTCACATCTTGACAAGTGGCACTTGTCCATTAGATGTTGAATAATCCCACATTGCTCCATTTTGCTCATTCCTCCATTTTTTCTTTCTATAAATAGAAGGATTTTCTTTGTATTTTGGATCCACAACTTAGAGAAAAGTTACTCTCTTCACATTGAGAGCTAATTTTATCCATTTCATATCAAGTGTTCATCATTTTCATGGTTTCATAGCTAGGTTATGCCAAAATTTCATCAAGGAGCTTCCACCATCAACAAATCTTCATCAAGCTTGCATAGGAGTTGGGAAAGGGCCAATTCCCCCATGGGATTGAGAGTTTGCATGTTTAAATAGGATTTCAATTACTTTCATTGCTTTGTTCTTCAATTTCTTTCCTACAAGAGCATTGTAGATGAATTTCATGGGGAATCTTAGTTCTTACTTGCATGTGGACCTAATATTGTGTTTATTTCTTGTGTTTGTGTAGGTCTAGGGATTGGTTCTACAATAAACGCTGAATCCACCAATTGATGCATCCCGCGCATCTGAAGGTTTGTAAAAGTTGGGAGGCACAACCCCTAGTTTATCCTTTTGAGATATTTACAAGCATATTTACAGCACTTTATAAACATATTTTGTACCCAACCCTTGTTGAAACATACCAAGCTTGAATTCATTCTCCATGACCTCTTAAGAAATGATACTGACTTTTTCTCATGAATATAATTCTTCGAATGTTAATTGCACCCTATATTGATCACGTGAAGATAGAATATGCAGATCATGTGCATTGTTGATATCCTTCAATTGTTTCATCCATAAAACTTTTGTAAAACAAGATGCACTATCAATATACTCAGCTTCAACAGTAGAGAAAGATATTGAATGTTGCTTCTTACTCAACCATGCCACCATTCTACATCCAAGAAAGAATGCACCACCACTTGTACTCTATGTCATCTATACTTCTAGCCCAATCTACATTTGTCTAAACACTGAGTGTAAAATCAATATATTTATGATACCATAATCCATAAACCAAAGTTCCTTTGAAATATCTGAATATTTGTTTAGCTACAATAACATGTGTTTCCTTTGGATCTTCTTGAACGCCACAGTAGAAACCACATGCATACTGTATAGTAGCAGCCAATACAATATCCACCACAATCATAGATTCACATTTGCTTTTTATTAGCCTTTAGTAATCATTATCTTTCCTAACAAGCAACCAACACTATAGAGGCCACCAGCTTGGAAACCATCCGCATCCCAATTCTTTTCAAATATTCTCTCAGACACTTAGATTGTGAATGAAATTATTTTCGTTTGATTAACGCATAGCCCAAGAAAAGAAATTCATCTCACCAAACATATATTTCAAATTATTTTTGCAATCTTCTAAAAATATTCTTAACATTCCTTTTCATTTCTCCTAAGGATAATGTCAACAACACATACAAACTATAATCAAGATTTGTTGGCTTTTTAGTCTTGAAATACAACTGCTGTCTCGCTTATACCTGATGTTAAATCGTTGGTTTAACTCAAATACTGCTCAGCTTCACATGCTGAAGTTCTTCCCAGAGCTGCTCAACCATATAAAGTCAACCAAGCACACCATATCTCGGGATTGATTCGTTAATCAAAACTCTTCCTATTAGTTCCATGTAGACCTCTTCATTTAGTTCACCATTCAAAATGTTGACTTCTGACATCCATTTGATAGACTTTGGAAATCTTTATAAGCGCTATTATAACATCCCAGTTTCATTCTGCTACCGTAAAATTCTCCCATACCTTCCACTGTGAATAGCTCCATACAAGCTCTGTTTTGTTCGAATAACCTCCTGGCCTCATTCTACTTTTATTTTTTAACACCATTGATCCAATGATATTTTGTATATCTGTCTTGGAACCAATTCCCAAGTTTGATTCTTTTCAATCTACAAAAGTTCTTTCATTGCTTCCTTCCAATGTTCATCCTCACAGGCTTCACTTACCAATTTAGCTCAATCTAGAGAATAATCAATAAATTTACTCAAAGAATGAACCTTTCCTCGTTAATACTAATCTTTTCTCTCTGTCTTCAATAATCTAATCAATGATTCTTTATATGAGCATTCTGTGTCCTAGGGACACACCACCAGTTATCTTTATTCTCTTTCATTCTATCATCGCCCGTCCATCTTCATCCTGCTCTTCCATAATTCTTCTATTCTTGCGAGTCATGGTTTTACTCAAACACACCATCAATGGTCACAATTCTTCATTGTTCTCATCAACCTTCATATTTTGATCCTTCATGTAATCTTCCTCAATCTTTGTTGTTCATTCATGTTGCTTTAGTAGAGTACGGAGAAATATTCTTCATCACTTTGCATCAAATCTTCCCAAAAGTTTCCTCATCTCCGACATAACATTTGCTTCCTCGAACACCTTGAACATTTAATCATGTCAAATTCTTCCATGCCATAGCTCATAGGAAAGTCTTTGGTACGTTTTCTTCCCAACTCGATCACTGGCTATTACACAACAATGCAATAGCTTTTCCAAAGAAACCTTTGGTAATCTAGCTTCAATGATCATTGACCTAGTAGCTTCTTGAACTATTTTGTTTTTCCTTTCAACAACTCCATTTTGCTGAGGGGTTCTTGGAGAAGATAACTGTTTCTTTATTCCATGCACTTCACAAAACATGAACTCATGGGAGGTGAATTTCCACATCTATCATATAATAATACTTATCTGAATTCACCTCATTTTCAGCCAGCCTTGAATTCCTTCCTTAACTCCATCTAATGCATTTGATTTCCCTCTCTTAGAATGTAACCCATGTATATTCCAGAATAATAATCAATTAAAAGTTATTAAAGCAATTTTCACCGAAAGTAGACTTTGACCTCATGGGACCACAAATATCTCAGATGAACCCAAATTAGTAACCAATAGCATATTGTTCCTTGGATCTATAATGATTTCTTTGTTTTCTTCCGAACCTAAAATCTCTATAGAGCAGCATTTATAGGCTTTTTGTACTCGGCAGATCTCATGGCCCAACAAGACTAATCCCTTGCCGTTATCAAATTATGTGACACATTCTCTTGTGCCATTACCAGCTGTCATTTATTTGAGTCATAAAACATCGTCCATCAACACCTTTAAATTGATAAATATTCCCTTCAAATTTCTTTCTTGTAGCAATCAATGTTTTGGATCCTTTCTGGATCTCACATTTCTCATCCTCAAACACAAGAGCATATCCTTTTCTACACATTTGACCAATGCTCAACAAATTATGCCTTAAACTCTTAACATAGTAAACATTGTTAGTATGATGCTTGCCATCAAAACTTACTGAACCTATCCCACATATTTTAGCACCAATATCATCTCCAAACATAACCATACCTCCATCATATTTCTCAAGTTTACTAAATCCTACTTCTTATCACCATCTGTGATAAGGAGAAACCTATTATCAACCACCCAAAATTTTCATGCTTAGCATGGGAAAGATAATTGCAAATTTTCATTTTCTCCTTCTCCTTCTCTTGAGGACTTTCCTTTGACTTTTTTTTTTGAATTAGTAGATTAGGTTCATCCTTAATCGCCAAGAACAAGCATTCATTGTCATCTAGATCTTCATATTCTAAATCTTCATTTGAAATACTAGCATTCTCATTAACATAGTAAGCTTTGTTAATCTTATTTCCTTTATTTTCTTTCTCATATCTTTGTTTATTCTTTTTAGCTCTTTCCAAACACTTTGCAACATAGTGACCAATTTCTCCACAATTAAAGCACTTAAAGGGAAATTTACCTTCATACTTACCAGAGCCTTTTCTCATTCTTCTTACAAAGTTATTCTCGATTTCATCAAGGTTTTCTTCATCTGGATCTTCAGTTTTGTAGCTTTAAAAGAAGTTTGTTTTTCCTCCACTTCTTAGATTCAGCTTCCTCATCTCATAAGATGTCAAAACTCCTAGCAATAGATCCTTAGTACAAGTCTTATAATCTATAGTATGCTCAATAACACTCACATTTTCACTGTAAGCATTGGGAAGACTTCTAAGAATCTTCTTTACAATTCTAGTTTCATCTATAGTAGCGCCAAGAGATCGCATTCCAACCACTACCTCATCCAATCTCTGTACATAGGCTTTAACATTCTCATCTTTAGACATATGTATAAGATCAAACTATGTTTCCAAATTTTGTAATTTTGCCTCTTTCACCCTTTTCATCACCATCATGCACTCTTTCTAAAGCATCCCAGACTTCCTTAGCTATCTTCAAATTCTTAACCTTAATCAACTCGAAATGTACCAAACTATTCTTCAAGATGAACTTTGCCTTGTTTTTCACTTCATGTGCTATAGTTTCTTCAGGTGTACTCGAACCATTAGTAGGATTGTAGGGATTCTTTAAGCTTTCTCTACATTACTCCTGATATTCTTCCATCAATACTTTTCAAATACCATAATTAGTTCCATCAAACCTTAGATAATCAAAGACCATTTTGCTAGCCATCTCGGACCTTCCTCAAGCGGATAAGCTCTTCACAGGGAACCAAGCTTTGATACCAATTGTTGGATAGGACAACTGAGAGGGGGTTGAATCATTTGTCACAGATTATAACCTTAAATTCAATTATCAGAACTGACACATAAACTGATTAAGTGATTAACCATGAAATGCAAATGCACAAACACAATAAAACTAGATTTATGTGGAAAACCCAATGAGGGAAAAACCACGGTGAGGATTAACTCACACTATAGGGAATATCAAAACCAATTACAAAAAGGCTCACTTCCTGAGATAAGGCTCACTACTTGAAATAAGGACTCACTATCTGGGGTCACTATCCATAGGGCTACAACCTAGAGGGCTCACTTCCATAGAGATAAAAAGAAGACAAAGAAGACTTGTTACAAAGAGACAAAAATTCCAATGCAACCAAGATTCCACCACAATCATTGATCAACTTGCATGAATGATAGAGTTCGCTTTCTGCTCACTGCATCTGAAAACTCAGTGTGAAGCTTTGCATTGATCAACCACACACCTAACTCACACACTTTCAAAATAACATCCAAGTCGTGTCTACTCTTTGACTTATCGTTCCTTCTTTTCTTATGTACAATTATTGCATCACTGGCACATTTTGTATTTATACTATCTCCAACCTTGAAAAGATACAAAGTCAGCCATCCAACTTCAAATTCAAATTAGGTTGGCACCAAACATCCTAGGGTGGAATTAGAATGAAGGTGACCTAAACATATGCTTGACCAGGACCCATAATAGATGCAACACACTTCATCAGCTTCAAAGATAGTGCTTAACACATGGTCGTCCAAACTAGTGTAAAACACATAGATCAATTAAGCTCGATACATCCAAATGTCAAAACCATCTTCAACAGAACTAGGGAAACACAACTCTAGAATCACACACCATAAGACTTCATCAAAGAGAAATCTGGACGAGCAACAGTTCTCCTAGACCTCAACCAAAACACAAAACATAGTTCACAAGCACGAGATCAACATCCTCAATAACTAAATACCTGTAACCTTCTTTTAATACAATTTTCTCAAATATCCTCAACATATATAGTCAACAACAACTAGTAGATAACCAGCTGACCAGTTGAAATCAATGACAACACTTTCATTCCTCTTCCATTCTTGCAACACTTTACTAGCCTTTGGTGCTTTCACTTATTCAAGAAACTCACCTAATGAACACCAAAATTCACTAGCTCGTGTTGTTTTTATTAGATACTTGTAAGGCTCATCTAGTGAACAATAAACTTCACTAGCCTATGATGATGTTACTTATTCATGAGCCACCTATTAAATTTCACACTTTTCTAGCATGTGACCTATGAATGACACCTTTGGTATGGATCCGAGTAAGAATCTGTGACTCTTGCTAGTCTGTGACACCATACCTTGCATGTTTTTGTTTATTGTGTATGCTTTGTGTATGCTTCATGTATGCTATGTGTATGCTATGTATATGTTTGAATTGTTATTTTTATAACCATGGTTCATATATATGTATATTCCTTCCTACATCATGTCTTGTGTGTGTGGCCTTTTATCTTAACATTGTAGTTTGGTAGGATACTAAGTCTAGGGGCTGTCACATCTCTTAGTTTATTATTGTCCCACCTCTCCAATGTTTTGATGAAGGGACTCTTTGTCTTCTTGGTACTTTACTGTGGGTATGTACGTAAGTGCATACTGGACCACTAAAGTGGGGGCTAAATGTAGTGTTATAATTTTTTTATCATTTACAATTTCACACTAATTTTGGCTCCCTTTTGGTGTATGTGTCTAATTATTCTACTAATGTACCTATTTATTGTTGTTTTAGGAAACTTAATTAAATCCCTATTTATCAGGTGTTCACAAACTAGACCCAGGTACCCAATGCCCTTGTCCAAGATATTCCTATTTAAAATTAAAATTTGAATGTTAGCATCAATATGTTGAATAATTCAAGTCTATGTGTCAGCCTATCTTAATGGTCAATTTATATATGTTTATACTCATATACATAAGTTATTCCATCCATTTCAATATCTCTAAGCACTCTAAGCAATTTTACAACCTAAGGAAATAAATGCAAGATCAAAAGAAGAATAAATAGAAGACTAGAGACACAATTCAAGCTAATTACAGTATGCAATCTTATCAACAAATTCATGCTCAAGCATTCTAAGATGTTCATCATTTATTTTTTATGAATAGGCGTGTCTATTAATTAAAGATCAAAATACAATACACATATTCACAAAAAAAAGGGTAGGAGGACATAAGGTCACTCCCCAGAGTCACATGAGCAATGCCTAGAAAGCAAGAAAAAATCAAAAAGAAAAGTCTCTAAGTGGCAAGAGTTGTGCCAGTAGGGGGTGGAGGAGGGTCCTAGTCATCTGATTTACCCCATGTACATCAGCAAGGTTTAAGGTGATGTCAAGCACAAACCATCCATGTTGAAGAAATAGCGAGAGCCAACTAAGGGTGCCATTTGGAAGTGTTGTG
The DNA here is from genome assembly GCA_007258455.2 of Sequoia sempervirens. NCBI lineage: Eukaryota > Viridiplantae > Streptophyta > Pinopsida > Cupressales > Cupressaceae > Sequoia > Sequoia sempervirens. The sequence continues at coordinate 29,647 of VDFB02251830.1, forward strand.
CAGATGGTTGAAAAAGGATACAATCTTCAATTCAAGAATGGAAAGTGCAGAATATTGGGGAATTCCAGAAATTGAGCTTCTGGTGGCTTTACTAAATAATGTAAAAGATGCAAAGTATGTATCCTTGGGATCAAGAAAACTAATGATTTAAATAGACACTCATCCTGTAGAATCTATATACATCTGTAGTGATCCGGTTCAGGTGGAAGAGACATCTCATCCTTCATCCATAATAAATCAGCAGCAATTCCATGATCAGAAGGAAATATATCAGAGAGAAGTTGTGAGTACTGTTGTTTACACTCTCAATCCGGTACAATGATACCAAACTCCTTATACATCATAATCCTACTGATGTTTCAAAATCAGTATGCTATATCCAAAGTCCATTCTTCCTACCAGTCCAATTTTCACATCCATTTGGATAGATTCCAAAGTAAAAAAGATGTTAGACTTACATTTAGACCATTTCGGTGATCAAAAATCAAAAAATATGAAAGTGCAGTGAATCACAAAAAGTTCAAGAAAATCAAAAAATTGTAAACTAAATTCAGAAATTGATATAGGTCTGTGGCAAAGAATGTTTGATTCAAGCTATTATTGTCATGAAGCATGATGAACCCATTGCCATATTCCCAGATAAGGACACAAATTAGACGAAGGTCTTCCAACCAGTCCACAAGTGAGGTAGCATTATCCAACAATGAACCATATCACAATCCTATTTTGCATGAACATCTCATTGTCCATTGTATCTAGTACTCACAATGATTAAATTGGCCAAATCATGAATGTGCAACCTCCTTGATGACAATCAAGATTTTGATCAAGCTTTACAAACAATCAATATCAGACCATCCATCGAAAATCCATGAAACAAGAAAATAATCCTGCAAGACAGGAAAAGCAGATCACTTTCTTGAACAATCGGTGAAAAATCAATGACATATCCAACAATCTATATGTGCACGGTACATGGGAAAAGTCAAAATCATCAGGTCCAAAAGGACATCAGAAGCCAAAATAATCAAAACACCATGAAACATTGACCATCACCCATTTCCATGAATCAGGAAACAATTGATCTTGAATTAAAGTTTGGTGATATATAAAATATATTTAAACTCATATTTATATTTTTTATTTATTTATATTGGTACAATCTTATTTATTTTTTATTTAAAATAATTCAAATTAAAAAAAATAAAAAATTACTTATTAAAAACAACTACAGTAGTGCATTTAAATATTATTCATCAATATAATCATCATATAAACCAATTTAATCTAATTTTTTTGTTTGATATTCTAAGCTTCTCATAAACCATACATTTATCACGAAAAGCATCTATATCATGTGCATCCATTATACATTCCATCACCATTCATATTATAAACATATTCATTTATTTCATCATCAATAATAACTGGTGAAAATCAAAGCAAATTTATCAATGTAAATATTACTCATGCATGAGTGATTGAATGGGAGTTGTCTACAAATAAATTACTGTTGATTTTGAACCTTAGTGATGATGACTTCCTCATACCACATTCCATCAAATTAAATTATACATACTAAAACAAACGTTTTTTTTTAAGATGGAAATTAGTTTTTTTTTAAATTTTGATCAAGAAATTATTCTCAGCAGGGTAATTCTTCAACACCAGCAAAATCATCTGGATTTAATTAAATTGCTTCAAAGAGGGGCAACAATGTAATTAAATGAAAAATTTACCAATCACACCCCTCTTTTCATAAATAATTATTTTAACAATCTCTCAAGAATATCTTTATTAATCATGGAATACAAATAAATAACTTCCTTATTTAATTAAGGATTCATCACCTCATCTTCTTTGCTCTTAGATTAAATTAATCTTCAATTTTATTAAGTCTGAAGTCTATTCACTCCTCTTGTTTATATGATTCATTTTTCAATTAATCAAAATAACTAGTCAAATTACTCCTCAAATCAACTAATCCCCAATGAAAACTTCAAATTCTGATTTAATCACTTAATTATTTACTTTCAATAAATCAAAATAAATCCATTATTAGAAGTGTTTATGCCACATTCACTATGAAAATATTTAATGGAGAAATTAATGATTAAAATAAATCAAATCTGTAATCTTAGCTTCTTTAAAAGGGTAAATCTATCGGCACTTTAGTTTGAACAATATGCATCACCTAAACTTTCTTGTAGGATTTTGCCAATGCACTCCTTTATTAATGAGGTTATTAAAAATACCCATTTTCTTCTTTTCTTCTCCAATCAATTAGAAAAAATTGAAAGGGTGGCATCTTCTTCTCACCTTTATTCCACATCCTTGTGCATTTTCCATGCCAAGTGTATTTGGGCTTAGCTTCTCTTTCTATAATAGTGGCTTTCCTTTGATGATTTATTATGCTTTGAGTTAAGCTTCAAAGTTTTATCCATTTCATTTTCAGGTTTTTCAAAATCTACTCTCTTCACATTGAGAGCTAATTTTATCCATTTCATATTAGGTGTTCATCATTTTCATGGTTTCATAGCTAGGTTATGCCAAAATTTCATCAAGGAGCTTCCACCATCAACAAATCTTTATCAAGCTTGCATAGGAGTTGGGAAAAGGCCAATTTCCACATCAAATTGGCACCAATTCCCCCATGGGATTGAGATTTTGCATGTTTAAATAGTATTTCAATTACTTTCTTTGCTTTGTTCTTCAATTTCTTTCCTATTTGAGCATTGCAGATGAATTTCATGGGGAATCTTAGTTCTTACTTGCATGTGGATCTAATATTGTGTTTATTTCTTGTGTTTGTGTAGGTCTAGGATTGGGGTTCTACAAATAGAATCATGAATCCACTAGAATGATGCATCTCCAAGTGCATCTTAGTTTGTAAAAGGAGGGGCAATAACCCCTAGCTTATCCCAGAGATACTTACAAGTATATTTACAAAGAGCCTTTATAAATATATTTGTAATCTAACCCTTTGTTGAAATATACTCAAGCTTGAATTCATTCTCCATGACCTTCTCTCTTAAGAAATGATACTTGACTTTTTTCTCAAGTGCATTATAGGATTCTTCGAAATGTTAATTGCACTTGTATTATCACAGAAGATAGGAATATGATCATCATGTAGCATTATGATATCCTTCAATGTTTGTTTCATCCATAAAACTTTTGTAAAACAAGATGCACTATCAATATACTCAGCTTCAACAGTAGAGAAAGATATTGAATGTTGCTTCTTACTCAACCATGCCACCAATCTACATCCAAGAAAGAATGCACCACCACTTGTACTCTATGTCATCTATACTTCTAGCCCAATCTGCATTTGTATAAGCACTAATTGTAAAATCAATATCTTTAGGATACCATAATCCATAATCCAAAGTGCCATTCAAATATCTGAATATTCTTTTAACTACAATAACATGTGTTTCCTTTGGATCTTCTTGAAATCTAGCTACAAGAGAAACCACATGCATAATATCTGGTATAGTAGCAGTCAAATACAATATTCCACCAATCATAGATCTATACTTGCTTTTATTAGCCTTAGGTGAATCATTATCTTTTCCTAACATGCAACCAGTCACCATAGGAGTACTTACCAGTTTGGAACCATCCATCCCAATTTTTCTCAACATCTCTCTCACATACTTAGATTGTGAAATGAAAATTATTTTCTTTGTTTGATTAATCTATAGCCCAAGAAAGAAATTCATCTCACCAAACATAGACATATCAAACTCCTTCTGCATCTCTTTTACAAACTTCTTACACATAGCACCACCAATTGTACTTTTCCTATCATCTACACAAATTTCCCAATTTGTATCTATATAAGCACTCAGAGAAAAATCAATATCCTTTGGATACCACAAACCATGTTTCAGAGTGCCCTCCAAGTATTTGAATATCCTCTTTACTATTGCAGCATGTGACTCTCTAGGATCTTCTTGAAATCTAGCCACAAGAAAAATTGCATTCAGTCTAGTAGTAGTTAGATATAGCAGCCCTCTAATCATTGATCTATACTTGCTTTGATAAGCCTTAGGAGATTCATCTTTTTTACTTAGCTTGCAACCAGTAACCATAGGAGTACATATCGGTTTAGAGTCTTCCATTCCAAACTTCTTCAATATTTCCTTGACATACTTTGATTATGAAATGAATATACCTTGGTTTATTTGATTGATTTATAGTCCAAGGAAGAAATTCATCTCCCCAAACATAGACATCTCAAAATATTTTTGCATCTCTTCTACAAATTTCTTACACATAGCTTCTTTTCATCCAAATTTTATATCATCAACATACGTAACAAAAATCAAGATTTGATCTTTTCAACTTTGAAATGAAAATTACTATCTATGGTACCTTTATTGAATCCTTGTTGTATCAAGTACCTATCCAACCTTGCATACCAAGCTCTGGGAGCTTGCTTCAATCCATAAATTTCCTTCTTCAATCTATAGACCATATTTGGTTTGTCTAATAACTAAAATCCTTTTGGTTGTTCAATGTATACTTCTTCCAACTCACCAATCAAGAAAGTAGACTTCACATCCATTTGATAAAACTTGAAATTTATATGTGCTACAAAAGCCAAAAACATCCTAATAGCTTCCATTCTTGCCATCGGAGCAAATTTCTCCTCAAAATATATTCCTTCTACTTGTGAGTATCCCTTACACACAAGCCTTGCCTTATTTCCCACTACTCCATTCTCATTCAGTTTGTTCTGGAATACCCACTTAGTTCCAATCACATTTCTTTTTTTTTTTTCTAGGGATAAGTTCCCAAGATTGATTCTTCTCAATCTGCATTAGTTCCGCTTTCATAGTCTTGATCCAATACTCATACTTGCATGCTTCCATCACTATTTTAGGTTCAAATTTAGAAAGTAAACATATATTTACCTGTTCTTCATCCATTGCAACTTTTCTCCTTGTCAAGACACCTTTTCTCTTGTTACTAATGATCTTATCTTCAAAATGATTCTTCTGCACATACTTAGGAGTCTTAGGGATCCTTTTTGGAGCTTCTTCCTCTTCAATCTATACTTCTTTCTTCTTCCTTTCATCTCTATCATTTTCTTTGCAAGAGGACTCATCTAATTCATATTCATCTATCACTATTGATTTATTCATTAAGTCTTCATCCACCTTGTCACTTGAACTCTCAAAAATATTATTTAGCCTCTTGTTGTAGCACCAACACAAGCTTTGCTTCTTGTAGAATATCCGAGGAAGATACCTTCATTAGATCTTGTATCCAATTTTCCTAAGTTTTATTCATCTCTTTTGATATAAAATTTTCTTCCAAACACTCTGAAGTATTTGACAGTAGGGATCCTTCCATACCACTAATCATATGGAGTATTTGCATTATTTTCTCTTACTTGAACTTTGTTAAGTATGTATATAGAAATATGAATTGCTTCTCTCTAGTAGACTTTTGGTAGGTTTTCCTCTTTCATCATTGTTCTTGCAACTTCCTAAATAGTCCTATTCTTTCTTTCAACCACTCAATTCTACTAAGGAGTCCTAGGGGAAGATAAATTCCTCTTTATTCCATGATTCTCACAAAAACTATTAAACTCATTGGAGGTGAATTCTCCACCTCTGTCAAACCTTAAACACTTGATTTTCATGTCCATTTCATTCTCAACCATAACTTTGAATGCTTTAAACCTATCTAGAGCTTCTTATTTTTCTTTGAGAAAAGTAACCCATGTCATTCTAGAATAATCATATATTAATAGCATGAAATACATGTCACCTTGAAGACTTCTTACTCTGGTAGGACAACAAAGGTTTGTATGCACCAACTCCAATAGTTTGGTAGTAGATTGTGCTTTGAATTTGAAACTTCTTGCTTGCTTTCCAATCTGACATTCCTTACAGATAACATTGATGGGATTTGTAATATTTGGTAGATCTCTCACTACTTGAACTGAATTTATTCTTACAAAATTGATGTGACACATCCTTCTATGCCATAGCCAACTTTCATTAATATGGTTTATAAATCAATGACCATTAGCACCTTTAAGCCGATAAACATTTCCATCTATCCTTCTTCCAACAACAACCATAGTTCCAAAGCCTTTTTTGATCTCACATCCATCATCCTGAAACATAAGATTATAGCCTTTGCTACACATTTGTCCAACACTCAAGAGGTTATGCCTTGAACCCTTAACATAAATAAACTCATATGTATTATACTTTCCATCAAAACTAATAGAACATTTTCTGCATATCTTAGCAGATGTATCATCACCAAACTTAACAAGACCTCCTTCATATTTCTCAAGTCTAACAAACTTACTTTTGTCACTTGTCATATGACTCAAGCATCCATTATCAATGATCTAGTAGTTCTTCTCCTCTCTGGAATGAAAAGTAGTCACCATAGCATTATGACCTACTTTCAGTGCACTTTCATTCACACCTCTCAAAGTTAGCATAATTAGATTCAAATTTTATAGCCATGAAAAAACATTCACTATCCTCATCATCCACATAGATTCGTCATTAGATATACTAGCATATTCTTTAACATAATAACTTTTCTTAATTGTTTTACCTTTGTTTTCCTTATTCTTGTCATTCAAAGCTCTGTTTGGACATCTTGAAGAATAATGGCCTATCTTTCCACAACTAAAACATTTAAAAGGTAACTTACCTTTGTATTTACCAGTACCCTTTTCCATTCTCCTCACAAATTTTTCTTCAATATCATCAAGATCCTCCTAATCTTATTCTTTAGTCTTTTCCAATATTTTTCAGCCTTGAAAGCAGTCTCAATTTTTGTATTACTTGAACCAAACTCTCTTAACTCAAGAGTTGTTAAAGTGCCAAGTAGTTGATCTCTAGAGTAATTATTTAGATTTTGAAATTCATCAATAGCATAAACCTTGCGACTATAAGCTTTAGGCAGAGTTCTTAGTACCTTCTTTACCACCTCATCATCTTCAAAATTTTCACCAATCCCTGTGATGGATTTGACAACTTCATCCAATTTTTACATGTAGCTTGTAATTTTTTCATCCTCTAACATTCAGATATTTTCAAACATGATCTTTCTATTCTACATCTTAGCTTGATTAACTTTCTCATCTCCTTCATGAATACTTTCCAACTTTTTCTAGATCTCATTAGTAGTTTCAAGATTCATAGCTTTCACAAGTTTAGTATTAGAAAGACCACTCAAAAGAGAATACCTTGCTTTACCATTGTTTTCATAGGCATTGATCTCATCATTAGTACTTAGACCATTTATAGGCATAGTGTATCTAGTCACAACAGACTTCTAATGATCCAGGAGGATCCAGAATACCTAAAAATTTTAGTCTTAGAATCTCGCAAAACTAGCATCATTGTGCAGAGCTCATTGACACGGTCCTGACACAACTTGAACAGGCTCAAAAGGAGTCTTATGCAAAAGTTATGTGCAGTCAAAGGTCTGGTCAAAGAGGCAAATCGGGGGGCTAGGAAAAAGGAAAAAAAATGATCATCTCAAAATGAGGCAAAAATGACACCAATTTGTAGAGCTCATCGCCATGATTTTGACATTATTTGTTTCATCAAAAACAGAGTCCGTATGACAAAGTTATGCCAAGTCAAAGTTTCAGTCAAAATGGGTTGACTTGATGACATCATCAAAAGTACAGTCAGCATGGACACTGACATGGCATGTACAGTCAACACTGTATAGTGATGTGGATGAATCATAACTTGACACGTGGCGGGGTGAGTCAGCATGACGTGGCATCTGGTTGGTAGGTGACAACGAATCACTTCTTGACACGTGGCCTTGTTCTTAGCTTGACACATGGCACCTTAACTCCTCCATCTATGGTGATCAAAATGATTCACCAAAATTTTAGGTTCATAGCTACAAACTCCACATGCAATTGTTATGCCACATATTATCTTGGTGAATATATGTGCGTCGGGTTAGTTTGTTATATTAAAAGGAGAAATCAGTGGCTAAAAAAGAGGGAGCAGGGGTTGAACCCGTGACCTTCTCGCCCCACGAAACACTCTTCACCATTGCACCATCAATGGTTTTGAGGAATAAGTGAAGCCTGATCATATTTGAAGAAGGTTTTCAAGACAGTTATGTCAAAATTAAAAAAATTAACCTCCTAAGTTACAACAAAATCAATCCCTAATTAAAATTAGCCCAAATAAAATATTTTTAAGGGCTTAAATAATTTAAAGATTATTTTGGGAAGATTATTTTAAACTAAGGGGGATTTTTAAAGATTTATTGTTGCAAATAGGGGATTTGGGTTGATTTTGTAAATAATATGGTTAAATCCCATATTAGGAAATAAAAGTGTATATAAGGGGGATGTTTTGGCTTGGGAATTAAGCAAGTTCATTTTGGAGAAATAATTCTTTGGAGGAGAATAATGTAAGCATGAAGGCCTTTTGAGTGTCTTCAAGCGTTGAGAGAAGATTGTGAGAAATTTTATTCAGGTTTTGGAGCTTGGATATTGTAACAAGGCATTTCTATTGCTTGGAAACATTAATAAAGTGGTCCTACTTGAGAAGTGGGCTCAAAGACATAGTCCTGATTGGACGAACTCCATTATCAACCGTGATCTCTTTATTTTTCTCTTATGTTTATCATTCTCGTCAGTATTTTGATTCATTGAGTTTTTCTAATTATGAAATTTAAGTGATTAGTTTATGTTTCATTGATTTGGATAAAGAACAAGTGAATGCTAGTTTCCATAATTTCAATAGTTAAGATTTGTAACCACGCAATTCTGTTGGATCAGGAAAAATATTTAATTAGGATTTAAGTGCAAATTATTTTGTAAACTTCTAACATCAGATCAAGTGGTATTAGAGAAATTTAATAGGAAAATTGCAAGTGGTGAATGTTAACCAGTTTGAAATTGAAGCAAGGAGAAGGTACACTTGAAGAATTTAATCTAGAGATCGGATTGAGGCGTCACTCGAAGATCAATCATGGTACAACCAGAAGAAGGAAAACATCACAATTCTAAAATCTTCGATAATTAAGAAGTATTTCGCAAAAATTTCCTAGACATGAAGATGATGATCAAAGAGTTGTACAAAGACCGAAAAAGGAAAACAGAAAGGAAGGTTAGAAAGGAGGAAGCTGAATCCTCGTTGAAAGAAGACAAAGGTAACATAGTAGGAGGTGGTGGTGACCCTCCTAAACCTCCATCCCTGTCCTCCACATCTTCTTCATCCTCTTCATCCTCTTCTTCTTCTTTGTCTAACTCTTCTAAAAAGAAACAATCTATGCAAACTAATACACCTTTGTTAAAACTAGATGTTAAATTTGATTTTCCAATCTATAATGGAGAACTAGATGTAGATAAACTAGATAATTGGATTAAGCAAATTGAATTTTATTGTAGAGTCCAGAAGTTTACTGAGGATTCTCAAAAAATCCAATTAGCTACTCTTCGCCTAGGAGGCACAACTTTAATTTGGT
>VDFB02251831.1:0-87208 GCA_007258455.2 Sequoia sempervirens
TTTTTGTCTTTTTTTAGGACATTTTATGATTTTTTTTGTCTTTTATCAAGACATTTTATGATTGTTTTATCCTTTTTTAGGAAATTTTATGATTTTTTTGTATTTTTTTAGGACTTTTTCAATGGTCAACACCATGTGTGATACCCACTACAATCATGTGATAAGAGGATTGCTCCTAGTTAGGTCAAGGACTAGAAAAGGATGTGATCGGGATGAAAGGTGGACGGTAGGTAAGACCCGATGTCAACCATTGTCAGCCATGGAAAGAAGTGGTAGGATTTTATGATAGGTGTCGTGAGGGTGTCATATGACTGGGTATTTATTATGGACAAAGGAAGATGGAGTGAAAGTAGATGGCGAAGCAAAGACTGACTACACATGGCACCTGTTTGCCAGGTTTTCACCATGGTACTTATCCAAAGTGCCTGTTTAGCAGGTTTTCACTATTGGAAAAATTATTTCTCTTTACTTTTTGGTGTCACCAAGACTCCTATTTACCAGGTTTTCGTCAGGGTGACGTTTTTTTGTATTTTTTCTTTTTTTTTTTGTATTTTTATGGTTTTCAGCTAGGCTCTTTGATGCTATGTATAGAATTTTCAGAGATGCAGACTGTTGATAGGCTCTGTTAAATGCTTCCCATCTAGAGTGGCCAACTGGTATGCACCAGAACTAAATGAGGCAGTTATGATGTAAGGACCCAGCCAATTGGGCTCAAACTTGCCAATTTTTTCTCTATCAGACTAATTTTTTGGGTTTTACATTAAGACCAAGTAGCCAATGTCAAATTTTTAGACCATTACTCTCTTGTTATACCTACGATAAAGGAGATTCTGATATGCTTGTAAATGATTCAAGGCATTTTGTCTTCATTCTTCTAACATTTCCAGCTCATGTAGTCATGACCATCTATACTCTTCATCATCAAGTAGGCCCTTCATGGAGACTCTAAGAGAGGTAATTTCAACCTCGATGGGAAAGATGGCTTCGGCTCCAAAGACCAAGGCAAAGTGGGTGGCTCTTGTAGGTGTTTGGATGCTTGTGTGATAAGCCCATAGAGCAAGGTTGAGTTGTAAATGCTAGTCACGGCCAGCATCATTGATGGTCTTCTTAAGAATTTTGATAATTGTCTTATTAGATGCCTCAGCTTGACCGTTTCCTTATGGGTAGTAAGGTGTGGAGAAATGGTGTTGGATGTGGAAGTGTTCACATAGCTCATAGACATCTTGATTTTTGAAGGGAAGACCATTATCTGTGATGATGGATTGTGGAACACCATACTGGCAGATGATGTAGTTGAGGATGAATTTGGAAATTTGCTTGCCAATTATGTATTTAAGGGGGATGGCTTCGATCCATTTGGTGAAGTACTTAGTGGCAGTGATAATGAATTCATGGCCATTCAAGGAGGTGGGATGGATTTTTCCCACGAGTTTGAGTCCCCATTATGCGAAGGGCCAAGGAGAAGTGATGAGCCGAAGTTCCTATGCCAGTGCATGAATCAGATCACTATGTATTTGACATCGACAACATGTTCTTACAAACTCAAGTGCATCATTTTCCATTGTCGGCCAGTAATACCCAAGTCTCATGAAATTTTTAGCTAAGGTTGGGCCACTCAATGAGATCTGCATATACCATCATGTACTTCACGTAGGGTTTTTCGTGCTTCATTAGTGTCGAGACATCGAAGAAGGGTATTGTCAAATCTACAATGGTATAAGGTGTCACTGATGATGGTGTATCAGGTGGCTTTGTGGATAAAGGATTTTTGTTGGTTGTTGGAAAGGTTCAACGAGAGCGTTTGGGACTAAAGGTAGTCATAAATGTCTTGATACCATGGTGAGTTGGGACCAACAAGCTCACAAACCATTTTTTACTCAGGAATGTCATAAGCAAGGACCAAAATTTGTTCCACCAAGAACTCAAATTGTGGCACATTGCTAGGAATGTCTAAAAGAGATCCAATCGTAGCCATTGCATCTACTACCTTGTTCTATGCCCTGGGAATCTATTCAAAAGTGAGCATGTGGAAATATGTCTGAAAGCTATCAACCATGTGTTTGTAGGGAATTAACTTTTCATCCTTGGTGTCATATTCGTCATTGACCTGGTTGATGACCAACTGAGAATCTTTGTAGACTAGAAGTGTTTTGATTTTCCATTTAATAGCCATTCAAAGTCTTCTGACAAGTGCCTCATATTCTGCAATGTTGTTTGTACATCGAAAGGAAATTCAGAATGACTTAGGAATGGAGTCCCCATGTGATGTGATAAATAGTATTCCTGCTCCTGAGTCATGACTAGTATGAGATCCATTAAAGTATAGTTTTCAAGGTGACTTAGGTTCTACATGAAAGATAGACTCGTCAGGGAAGTCAGCTACCAAAGGATGATCGCCTTGTACGAGTGCATCAGCCAGTTGATTAGCTATTACTTTTCCTTTTATAGCTTTTCATTCCACATACTATATGTCATACTCACTCAATATCCTAACCCATTTTTCCAACTGACCTATCAATGCTACTCGACTTAGGAGATACTTCAAGGGATCAATTTTTGCCACTAGGTGTGTCTTGTGATTCAGCATGTAATATCTTAACTTTTGGGTGGCGAAGATAACTGCAAGACAAGCATGTTGGATGGGTGTGTAGTTGAGTTCATATCTGACCAATGTGAGACTGATGTAGTATATAGCTCTTTCCTTCTCTTCATGGTCATTTTGTGCAAGCAATGCCCCCAGTCCTAAAGTGGTTGTTGAAATGTATAAGATCACGGGTTTTCCTTCAATGGGTGGCATTAGGATAGGTGGTGACAATAGATAGTCTTTGATCTATTGGAAGGTTGTTTGACATTTTCCAATCCACACAAAGGGGATGCCTTTAGGCAGAAGATATTGAAATGGTTGGCACTTGTCTGTTAGTTGTGCGATGAAGCGTCGAATGGATTGTAGTATGCCTTGCAATGTCCTTAGCTCATTGATTCCCTTCGGTGGAGGCATGTCTAATATTTCTTTCACTTTAGTAGGATCTACTTCAATGCCTCGGCAAGAAACTATATACCCCAAAATTTTTCCTGACGTCACACCAAAGACACACTTCTTAGGGTTCAAACGGACCTTGTGTTCTTCCAGCCTTTTAAAGATTTTATCTAGCACTTTGAGATGATCTCTACATTTCAAATACTTTTCCAAGAGGTCATCCACATAGTCTTCCATTAGAGTGTGCATGAGGTCATGAAATATTGTTGTCATGGCTCGTTGATATGTGGAACCTGCATTCTTGAGACCAAAAGGCATGATGTTCCTGTGTGAGGGGGAAGGAATCCATCAGGAGAACACAAAGGCAACAATCAAATGTATGATTTAAATCAGAAACTATCTAATCCAAAACACTTAATCTATCATATTCCATCACTCATGAAATGTACAAATCTAAGCTATTTGAATGAAATGAGATCCTACAATATTCAAAATGAATTCAAACAAACAAAAGAAGAGTTTACCATCCAATGTTGGAGTGTATTTGCATGATGTTGAGTTGTTTGTATCATTGCAAAGCCTTCATTGCTTGTGTTCATAAGCTTGATGAACGATGCTTGTGTTTGAAGAAATGAGGAAGCTCTATCAATGGTGATCTTAACAGCACTCTGTTGCATAAGGTAAGTTGAAATTCTGATTTTTATTTATGAGGAGAGAGGTTTGTTTAATAGGAAAAGGGATTTTCAATCGATGATCAGGATCGCATTGGAGAACATCCAAATCAATGGTCAAAATGTGTTGAGAGGATTTAGACATGAGAAGATTGTGCAAAGTTGATTGCACAATTAGGGTGATTGAATAGATTGGCTAGTCAAGGTTTTGATTGCTTAGTTAGCAATTGATTGATCAGTTAGGGTTTAGTTAGGAATTAGATGGTTGAGTTAGCAAAATTAGATTTCTTAGTTAGCAATCCATGATTTTTTCAATCAAAGAGTGAGTGAGGAATTTGAATTAATTTATTTAATTAATTAATTCCTTTTTGTTTTTTATTTTTGATAATTTGAATAGTTTGATTTAATTATTCAAATTTTGGAGGGAAAGTGTGATAATTAAATTATTATGATTTAATAATTCAATTAATTTTGAGGAATAAGGTGAATTAGTGACATAATCAAATAATTGGTGTTGTTTAACTAATTAGGATGAAGTAAGATTAGATTAGAACTTTATTAAATAAATGTAATTTATTTAATTTGTCGAAATGATGAAACGTGAATTAATCAAATAAGATTGTATTATTCGATCAATAGTAGAATTAGGGTTTTCAATACTTTATTAAATAAATGGTATTTATTTAATTTGTCGAGAATGATGAAAAAGTTAATTAATTAAATAATGTTGCATTATTCAATAAATAGAGGAAATAGGGTTTTGAATGTCATTTGATGTCATTCGATGCGTTGTGAGATGTTGTGGGATGATTTTGAGATGTTTTGAGATGTTTTGAAAATGTTTTAGAGATATTTTGAGTTGATTCAGAGTCATTCTGAGATGTTCTGAGTTGATTCAGAGTTGTTCTAAGTTGATTCGGAGTCATTTTGAGATGTTTTGAGTTGATTCAAAGTTGTTTTGAATTGATTCAGAGTCATTCTGACATGTTTTTAGCTGATTTGGAGTTGTTCTGAATTGATTTGAGGTCATTCTGAGACATTTTGAGTTGATTCAGAGTTATTCCAAGTTGATTTGGAGTCATTCTGAGACGTTCTGAGTTGATTTAGAGTTGTTCTAAATTGATTCGGGGTCATTCTGAGACATTCTGAGCTGATTTTAAGTTGTTCTGAGTTTATTCAGAGTCATTCTGAGATGTTCTAAGCTGATTTAGAGTTGTTCTAAATTGATTCAAGGTCATTCTGAGACATTCTGAGTTGATTCAGAGTTGTTCCAAATTGATTTGGGGTCATTCCAAGATGTGATAGGTGTTAAGTCAATTTTACATGTCTACATTTTCCCCCTCTTTGATACAAAGTACTGGTTGCTTTGTTTCAAAGATTCTATTCTTAAGATCAAGTTTTTTTGAAAAAAATTATGCCCCACTATGCCCCAGTGTTTCGTGGAATGATGGTAGGACTCTGTGTTGCCCCCTCAAGAGGTTGGCCAAAAATTTCAAGTTTGAGGTCAAGCTTATTACACCAATGGAAAATTTAATTGTTTAAAATTTTAAAACCACCTACACCATTTCAAATATCATGAAATTCTACCCCATTTTCAAAAAAAAATCATTGAAAAATACTTCCATATGACCAAGATATGGTCGTTTAAAGATAGGGTAAAAAAGGTCTCGATTACCAGTCAATAGCAAAGTTTTCATGATTTCTAAGCATTTGCATCATTTTTCTCACTTTTACCTACTGAGAATCCATGCCTTTGACTTATTTCCATTCCTTTGACTAGAATCTTCGCTTTTGTTTTTTAGCATTTGCTTGAAAAGCTCGCCTTTGATTAGAAAACTCACCTTTGACTATTTGAAGTTATGAAAGCTCGCTTTTGACATATATCCTTGCCTTCGACTTATTTCCACACCTTTGTTTCCTCGCCTTTGCTTGAAAATCTCACCTTTTCCTGAAAAGCTCGCTTTTTCCTTGTGCTTTCTGAGCATTTTCTCAAAACCCTTTCTTTTGACTCTTTCTATTGCAATTGACTTAATCTTTTGCTCGGAACCCTAACATGTGTTCATTTGTCATCCTAAATATCATTTGTCATCATGTTTTGTGTCATTATGTGTCTCCCATCTATTTAGAGTGAAACCCTAACATTGTGGGTTTAAAACGATTGTAGATGGTTATTCTGTTAGACAACTAGATCCAAATGGTTGTCCACAGCCTGGTTTATGGAGTGTTTTCCTTTTTGTTGGGAAGTGTACTTGATCTTTATTATGTTGTTGTTCAGAGACATATTGTAGACATGTGTTTTGTATATATATTCATCGGCCCAGTCGAGGCCTCATATAGATATTATTTTGTATTATCCTATCACACTTTGTTTCACTGATGATGATGTACTCCCATTTTTTATGATTATATATATGAGATATACCTTTTTCAATTCATCATTGTTTATTCCTATGTGATGACGATATATGATGATTATGTGGTGTTGATTTATGATGGATGTTAGTTAGAAGAAATTTATGATGATGGATAGAAATGTGATGTTGTTAGTAGTGATGAATTTCTTTTGCTTTACTTGGAGGCTTCACAATTTTTGAACAACCCTGTTTGATGTAACAAACTAATACAATGCACCAGGGTATTAATGACCAAGGTGACTTTGTATCCATTGCATGGACTTTGAATCTACAAAAAAATAGTATTCTTGTTCATACCAGACATACAAAAACTTTGTTTAAAGTATATAGTTGGGTTGTGTTAGAACTTTTCGAACCTGTCACATAGAGAGGTATACGACACCTAACATGAAAATGCTACATGAATTTCAAAGCATTTACACAGAGGTGTATGCAATACCTAACATGCAACTGCGACATGAATTTTGGACCATTTACACAAAGAGGTATGAAATACCTAGCATGCAACTACTACACGAATTGTTTCAACACAACTTTTGTACACTCAATAAAGTAAGTATTCGCCATGATAGTATTACAAAAATATATTACAAATAGAAAACTAAAATGATACTCAATTTCCCCCATTCCTTCTTCTCTAAATCCTTATGGACGTCCTCAAGAGATCCTGGGAATGAGTCAATAATGTAAATCATAAAATATAAGACTATAAAAAGATTAAAAAAAAAGTTGTTGTATCACTTGCCATATCTATTTGGGGTGGGGCTATTATCCGGTGTTGATCATGTCTATCATAGGAATGGATCCATTAAGGTATATCTCAAGATGTTGTTGGGACTTGTCAAAAAGATTGGTAGTTGATACTCCGGCTTTGCTTCCACCTGTTTATAGTTAGAGATTTTGTGATTGTTTGCTTGAAAGTTCTAGCTTTTGGTGTTTGCTTTATTTGTTTATTTGTTTGTTTGTTTTGTCAAAGGGTGAATGTAATGATTTGTTTATTATGGGTGATGTATTATTGCGGATTTTGATGGACAAGATGGGTTTTTTTTTTTTTTTCTAAGTTTTATGATGTCATTTTTGTTGTTTTAAAGGAATAACCTAGGGCCTCGAGGGCTCATCAAAGATAAGTATTTCCTATGTTGTACAAGCAGAGGGTTGTAGTTCACTTGGTTTGAGTGTTTTTGACCTTTTTTTATTTTGTGAATGTTTTTGGATTTTGTATTTTTGACTAGTTTTTGGATTTTGCATATTTATTTTTGACTAAGTTAAAATAAAGCATGTTGGAAACCTAAGGGGACTATCTTAGGGGCTAATAAGCCTTGCCTACATTGTACACGCAGAGACCACGTAGTTCGACTGTTTGACTCAAAGCATAAACTATTTTTTGGAAAACAACATTGTAACTTCAATTGATATTTCACTTGTGTGTCTAAAGGATATGTTGTGAGAAATCTACTTGAACTAGTTGTGAGGTTCAAGCAAATGTTGATATATTAGACTATTTGAGTGAAGGAATAACCCAACAATGTTGTTTTTTTTTTCTGTTTTTCAAAAAAAAATTGGATTTTTACCCTCTTGCCTAGGGTGTAAGATATTCAAAACTTGGATTGATATTTCACTGTGTCTTTCTAGAGGATATGTTGTGGGAAATATACTTGAACTAGCTATATGGTTCAAGCAACTATTGATATCTTTAGAATTTTTGAGTGAGAGAAAAATCCACGTTGTTGGTATCTTTAAAGGTTACCTGGGTAGTGCATTGGTGGTACACCTTGTTGGGACGAATTGTTTTCTTGCTTTTTGATTTTTTTGCTTTTTTATCCTTTTTCCATTCTTTTTTGGATTTTTACCCTCTTTCTTGGGGTTTAAGATGTTGACAGCTTGGATTGATATTTCACTTTGTGTTCTAGAGGATATGTTGTAGGAAAGATACTTGAACTAGCTGTGAGGTTCAAGTAACTTTTGATATCTTAGAAATTTCAAGTGAAGGAATAATCTATGTTGTTGGAATCTTTGAAGGTTACCTTGGTAGTGCATTGGTGGTACACCTTGTTGTCGGGATGAACTATTTCAAAGGTTACCCTGATAGTGTGTTGGTGGGATACCTTGTTGATGGGGCGAGCTATTTCAAAGGTTACCCTGATAGTGCATTGGTGGGATACCTTGTTGATGGGGTGAGTTGTTTTGAAGGCTACCCTAATAGTGTGTTGGTGGGATACCTTGTTGATGGGATGAACTGGTTCTGAAGGTTACCCTGGTCCTACATTGGTGGGATACCTTGTTGTTGGAAAATTCCTAGATCACAATGTGAGCTAGAAGACATAGATCAAGATTTATTTTGAAGCAAGATGTAAGTACTTTCCCCCAAGTGTCTAGCAATGTGCGTGATGGATTATCTTGTGATAGGATAACATGTTTGGATGAGTATGCCCCTTTGGATAATTCCTCATGGCTCAAATAATGTTGGATAGGATAGGATCAATGATAGTGACCCATGTCAAGATGTTTTCCATAAGCAAGTGTAAAGTGTTAACCAAACATTTGTCAAGATCAAGATACGTTGGATTGGGATAAAAATGGATTGGATTTATTATGGATAGGTTGAGATGCTTACACCTAAAATGGAACACGTAGATGTTTGATTCTACACATGACACATGTTTTCTAGGTTTTCATCATGGTACTTGTCCAAAGTGCCACCATAGTGGTTTTCACTAGAAGATGATTTTTTTCTTGACTATTTTCTTGATTTTTGATGTCACACAAGATGCCTGTTTACTAGGTTTTCATCATGGTGACAATTGTTTGCTCATGTTTGAACCACCTAGTGGTGTTGATG
This sequence comes from Sequoia sempervirens, assembly GCA_007258455.2. NCBI lineage: Eukaryota > Viridiplantae > Streptophyta > Pinopsida > Cupressales > Cupressaceae > Sequoia > Sequoia sempervirens. The sequence goes on from VDFB02251831.1 coordinate 8,902, forward strand.
TAGACGTTGTTGGTGTTGATATGGTTGTTGTTGTTGTGATGACATGCCAATGATATCTTGCTTGGAGGAGTTGTTTTGATAAGATACGAGAGCTTGAAAGTATCCCCTAACAATCCTTATCTTCCTTGTCGATACCAGAGTTAACTTTACCTTGATGCACACATCGTGATAGAGTGCCCTTAGAGTCCTTATGATAAAGATTTGATTCCAATGCATGGTTAATGCGAGATTTGGATATGTTGGATGGCGAAATGCATTGAGGGATATGATATTCAAATGGATTGGTTGGTAGTTTGGAACCTTTGACTCTCCAAACTTGGAATCATGAGCAACGATGGGTGGATATGGAGATTCGATTGGGACCAACATCTTGATATACCTTGTAGGTCGCTCTTGAAGCTTGCTTTTGTATTGTTGGACATCTTTGATGGATGAACTTCCCTTTTTTTATTTTTCCCCATAGTTTCTTTGACTAATGGAGTTTGATAGGGATGATTTTCTTGCTTTTGCTTTTGTATCCATTTGTATTTGCTTTGTCCATTTTGCTTTGTTAATTCTTTTGCTTCAATGACTTGTTTCGTTCTTGGGTATATATTTTTCTCTTGTTGTTGGTCCCAATGAGAGGGTGGAAAATATGTGGATGAAGATTCATGACATGGCTAGTTATAGTGTTGGTAGCATTTTCATCATAAGGACTCTTCATGCTCTCTATGTTGATGCTTGCATTAGATAAAGTTGCCCCTAGTATAATAGAGGTATTACTGATATGTTTAGATCATTTACTTGTTGAATAACCAAGACCTTGATGCTTAGGATTTCCTATAATCTGTGCTAGTGCTAAGATACCCTATTCATGTAGGCATGCTCCTCTGTCTTGATAATTCATCTGTTGAGAAATAGGATATTTCTTACTTTGGAAACAAGGTGATAATCCTTCTCTTCTCTATTGTGGATCTTCAAATGTAATAGCTTTTTCATTGGTAGAATCCTCCATATGTGGGATAACTTCTTGATTGATATTTTTGACTTGATCTTGTGAAATATCAAATTTTGATGGCCCTTCAAGATATATCAGTGTTTCTTTGATTTTTTTATACCTAGTGCTCTATTGCTTAAGATTGTTATTTATCTTTTCTAATTTTAAAATATTGTTCTCCATATTTTCATGCTCAATGTCTTCGACCTAACTGGAGGAAGTTTATGATCTCGATGTTTCTTCTTGATCAATTTCAAATATGTCTATAGATTCTACTATGCTTTGATCATTTGTAAAGATATTAAGAGTAGGTGACTCTTGTTCCTTGTTTGTGATATCAAGAGTATGACACTCTTGTCTTGGATGAAGATCATCTACATGTCCATTAGGAGTAAGCATCTCATGGGTAGATGTATGTGTGCTTGGCTTATGGATGTGTTCTTGGATGTCTTGGAAGATATCTACCAAGTCATTGTAGTATTTTGATGATAGGAATTCTTGATTTTGACTTTGTATGGTATTATCTTTGACATGCTTTGGTTCACATTCTTGACATGGATCAATTTCAAAGAAAGGATTGCCTATAAAATATCCTTGGCTCTTGGCTTAGATTTTTTGCATTGGGTATAAGTGTTGGCTTAGGAGTCTCTAAATCATCAATATGTACTGTCATGAGGTTGGATGATGTCAATATATTTTGGATTGAATCATTGCTAGCCTTGGGTGGTTGAGTTTGATCATGCTTGGGATTAAATTCTTTATGTATGTCATCTTGCTCACTGGATGATGTAGAGACATTGTCAATGTGATCGGTGATAGATAGCTCTTAATCATTGTTTTCAACTTTTAAGGTTGAGACATTTTTATTGTTGTCATTAGTGTTTGAGCCTTGAATGTTTATAGCTATTTCTCCTTGATCAATAAGGTCTTGGATGATATTTTTTAGTGTAGCACATGTGTTCATTGTGTGACCCTTGATTTTGTGGAACTCACATTGTTCGTACTTGTTATACTAACAAATTTTAAAGTTTGGTTCACCATAAGTTGGACTATCATTGATTTTGATAAGTTCCTATTGTACCAGTTCATGCATGGTTACCTCTAAAGTCACTCCCAAAGGGGTGAATTTTCTTTCTGGTTGGTAATCTTTCCTTTGTGGCTTTTCTTGATTGTTTTGCTCTTGATTTTGTTGAACTCCTTGATACTGGTTTGAGGTACATTTTGATATTTATTTGACTGCTATATAAATATTTTGTGAGTGTGAGGAAATTTCATCACTCACTGGGTGTGGATGTCCTATACCAACATATTCTTCCTTAGTATCCTTGTGATGCGTAAAAACCCGAAAGGGTTGGAAGGTTCTTAATTGAACAAAACGTCGCATGTGTAGGTGCCCGAAAATAATATCCCCAAAAAATGACTAAGAGACAATTGTTTTAGAAGCCACCCTATTATCCAAAACATTCTTTGAAAGTGGTGCATCAGAATTTACTTATGAGAAGTTACTTTCCAAGTCCGACTATAGGCCCATGCCATAAGTTTCATGTAAAATCATCTATTCAGAGCATGAGGCAGGCCCACCTAAGAGGATGGTTTCTCTCCACAAGGGTTGTAATTTCTTGTTAATGTTAAAAATTTCCCAATTACATTAAAAAATAATTGTGACATCAAATTCTATGTTTGATTTAAAGAAAAAATAATACATCAAAACAAACATTGAACAAGATGGTCAAACCACAAACCCTTTGAGTTAGTGTATACTTGTGAAAAAATCCCTATGTTTGCACTCCTTGAAAGGATTTATCCTTAAAGGTTTTAGAACATTTTGATTTTTATTTTTGGGTTGCATTGATCAAAGTAAACACTTTGGTAACTATGGCTTGGGTGTTGTGATTTCACAACTTAAGCTATAAAAATTTAGGTCACATAAAGTCCATGATTTTGAGTCAGTCCAATGCTATTATATCATTTTCCATACTCAAGAACATAGAGAAAAAAAAACACACAAGTTACAAATTGCCATTCCAACTCACAATATTTTTTGCTAAACACTTAGGGGAAAACAAACTAAAGTTGTTTATAACGTCATTGCTTCAACAAAACACTTGGAAAATCAAATTGGTCACACAGTCTCTCACCCATTTATTCCCATACTACTTATTTGAAATCAAAATCCAACAGAACATTAGGATCATTCATTCACTCAAAAATCTATGATATCAACAGTTACTTGGAACTCATAGACTGTTCAAGTATCTTTCCCACAACATATCCTCTAGACCAAGAAGTGGAATATCGACCCTAATTCTTCAAAATTTTGATGTCCAAAAAGTAGCCACATTCCAAAACAACACTCAAACCTTAGGGTCTCGAGCTTCACAAAACCACCTCACAACACCATCACACCTTATGACCATCTGGCAGCCTACAAATCCAGTTCAACAACCAAACATTATAGCACCGATTATTCAACCTAGTCTCACACACATTGAGGGTGCACAAACCAACATCATAAGTAGTTTGAGAAACTTTATACTTGAAAAAAATGAAACACCCTGTTAGTTTTTCACCACATCAATCATCTTTAACGAAGAGGAAAAAAAGAAAATATAGCAATCGGAAGACCTATATTACTACCTCCCGCATGGCCATAGGTATGATCCGCTTGGAAATATAAACTGAGTGACCTTATGATAGGGTATTGAGTATCAAAACATCCTCAAAACATGTCGATCTATTACCCAATTTACTCTTATCAAGGGTCACAACATCAAATAGGGAAACAACAATAGGGATTTCAAAATCACCATCAAGGAATAAATCCAAAACATCAAATTTCCCTAGATAAAATTGAGAGAGATCTTGAGGAAATTAAATGAAAACAAAATACAACATATCATCAATGCCTTATTCAAGGTTGGAACATTGCATATCCTCAACCAACAGACATTATTCCACAAACACCTCAATATCCACATCAACAACACTTCCAATATCTACAATATTAAGAAGTTCCACAACACCAAGGTGTACCTCAAGTGCAATATCAAAATGTACCTCAAACACAGTATCAAGGAGTTCAACAAAATCAAGAGCAAAACAATCAAGAAAAGCCACAAAGGAAAGATTACCAACCAGAAAGAAAATTCACCCCTTTGGGAGTGACTTTAGAGGTAACCATGCATGAACTGGTACAATAGGAACTTATCAAAATCAATGATAGTCCAACTTATGGTGAACCAAACTTTAAAATTTGTTAGTATAACAAGTACGAACAATGTGAGTTCCACAAAATCAAGGGTCACACAATGAACACATGTGCTACACTAAAAAATATCATCCAAGACCTTATTGATCAAGGAGAAATAGCTATAAACATTCAAGGCTCAAACACTAATGACAACAATAAAAATGTCTCAACCTTAAAAGTTGAAAACAATGATTAAGAGCTATCTATCACCGATCACATTGACAATGTCTCTACATCATCCAGTGAGCAAGATGACATACATAAAGAATTTAATCCCAAGCATGATCAAACTCAACCACCCAAGGCTAGCAATGATTCAATCCAAAATATATTGACATCATCCAACCTCATGACAGTACATATTGATGATTTAGAGACTCCTAAGCCAACACTTATACCCAATGCAAAAAATCTAAGCCAAGAGCCAAGGATATTTTATAGGCAATCCTTTCTTTGAAATTGATCCATGTCAAGAATGTGAACCAAAGCATGTCAAAGATAATACCATACAAAGTCAAAATCAAGAATTCCTATCATCAAAATACTACAATGACTTGGTAGATATCTTCCAAGACATCCAAGAACACATCCATATGCCAAGCACACATACATCTACCCATGAGATGCTTACTCCTAATGGACATGTAGATGATCTTCATCCAAGACAAGAGTCTCATACTCTTGATATCACAAACAAGGAACAAGAGTCACCTACTCTTAATATCTTTACAAATGATCAAAGCATAGTAGAATCTATAGACATATTTGAAATTGATCAAGAAGAAACATCGAGATCATAAACTTCCTCCAGTTAGGTCGAAGACATTGAGCATGAAAATATGGAGAACAATATTTTAAAATTAGAAAAGATAAATAACAATCTTAAGCAATAGAGCACTAGGTATAAAAAAATCAAAGAAACACTGATATATCTTGAAGGGCCATCAAAATTTGATATTTCACAAGATCAAGTCAAAAATATCAATCAAGAAGTTATCCCACATATGGAGGATTCTACCAATGAAAAAGCTATTACATTTGAAGATCCACAATAGAGAAGAGAAGGATTATCACCTTGTTTCCAAAGTAAGAAATATCCTATTTCTCAACAGATGAATTATCAAGACAGAGGAGCATGCCTACATGAATAGGGTATCTTAGCACTAGCACAGATTATAGGAAATCCTAAGCATCAAGGTCTTGGTTATTCAACAAGTAAATGATCTAAACATATCAGTAATACCTCTATTATACTAGGGGCAACTTTATCTAATGCAAGCATCAACATAGAGAGCATGAAGAGTCCTTATGATGAAAATGCTACCAACACTATAACTAGCCATGTCATGAATCTTCATCCACATATTTTCCACCCTCTCTTAGGTGGGCCTGCCTCATGCTCTAAAGAGATGATTTTACATGACTTATGGCATGGGCCTATAGTCAGACTTGGAAAGTAACTTCTCATAAGTAAATTCTGATGCACCACTTTCAAAGAATGTTTTGGATAATAGGGTGGCTTCTAAAAAATTGTCTCTTAGTCATGTTTTGGGGATATTATTTTCGGGCACCTACACATGCAACATTTTGTTCAATTAAGAACCTTCCAACCCTTTTGGGTTTTTATGCATCACAAGGATACTAAGGAAGAATATGTTGGTATAGGACATCCACACCCAGTGAGTGATGAAATTTCCTCACACTCACAAAATATTTATATAGCAGTCCAAATAAATATCAAATGTACCTCGAAACCACGATATCGAGTTCCCAAAAATTAATTTTTTTCGTTTCCCGCTTTGAAATTGGCTTTGAAATTGCATTTTTTAATGTAAAAGGTTTCTATAGAAACAGTTTCTACCGAAACTATCTATGTGGCATCCTAGTTGGCAGCCAGCTCAGCTTTTTTCAGAATTTTCTGAAACTTTCAACTTTAGCTAGGTATTTCTTTAGTCAGAATGATTTTTCTGAAAAAAACAAAAATACCCTTTTGTAGAGCTTGGAGTGGAGAATCCAAATATATATTTTTTTTAATATTTTGATTAGTTTTAATATATTTTATTTTTAAAATAATGCAAGTAGGTTTTTAAAATGAAAAAAGAGGCTGATTACAAATATAAAAAAAGATAGTAAAACTTATTAAAAAAATTTAAATTTTATATGGAGCACAAGAGGAGAGAGTCTTCTTCAAAAGGGTATAATTTGTTTTTTGAAAATGATTAAAAAAATTGAAAATAGTTGACGGTCCGTAAAAACTGTCAAATTCTGACATGTTTGACTTTAAATCGTTATTACAAGAAAAATATACATCAAAATTTGATTTTTATTTTTCCATGCACAAGATATTGAAGTTACCTATTTGGAGAAAAAAAAATTAGGGAGAAATGAAGTTTTTTTCAATTTTTTTCTTGACGGTCCGTGAAGTCACTCTTTTCTGAAATTTTCAGCATTCCAAAATCTATCCTTAGATTGATAAAAACATAATGAAAACATTTTTTTTTTTAATTTTAAAAATTACAGCAATAAAATTCATCAAAATTTCTACATTTCATTAGTTTACACCATTTTGAAATTCAAAACATAAAGACCACTTTTATGTGGTCGAAGTTCAAAAATTTGTTGTTGGCGATTCCTTTATAAAGTGTGACCGAGGGTTTTGCTTTTAGAAAGTGCTTGGGTGCCTATGAGTTCTCCAGTGTGGGATGTGTCTCAATAGGTAGGCCCTCTAAGAAGGTATGCTTGAAGAAAGTGCAAAGCTCAAAATTTCCTCGCTCACCCAAGATCGCCAAAAGGTGCAAGGGGAGAAGAAAAAAAATTATCTTTTCCAATCAATGAATACATGACATACAATTCATGGAAAATTGATTCATTTTAAACACCTCAAGCGATGTTATCCCTAAGAATATGTGAATAACATAAATGAAATGTTCTTTTTATTTTTGCACCAATTAAAGTGTTCAAGACATCAAGCAGTTAAGATAGCAATGGTGTGAAAACAATCAAAAATATTTTGTTCATTTTAAGCCCCAAAATTGAAGTGTTTCTAAGAAAATCAGGCCTGGTCCTAATTGGTCAACAAATGTAAATCGTGCGTGTGTCAACAAAATGAAAAATGTTTGCACTCTTTTTATGCACCAAATTCAAAGGTTCCTAATTATGAAAACATGAAATTTGTTCATTTTTAGAGACCAAAATTGAAGTTTTTTATGTTCTTTTTATGAGCACCAAAAGAGATTTCCTACTTTAGAAAGCTTCAAAATGGTTTATTTTAACAACACCAAATCAAGTGTGAGAGTTGTTGTTCGTTTTAGAGCACCAAAAGGAAGTTCCTACTTTAGAAAAACTTCAAATGTGTTTATTTTAAATAACACCAAAATCAAAATGTGAGATTTGTTGTTGTTCATTTTAGAGCACCAAAAGGAAATTTCTAACTTAGAAAACTTTAAAATGGTTCATTTTAGCAACACCAAATCAAATGTGAGAGTTTTTGTTCATTTTAATGCACCATTTAAGGAAATTCCTAACTTAGAAAGCTTCAAAATGGTTTATTTTAACAACACCAAATCAAATTTGAGAGTTGTTCATTTTAATGCACCAAAAGGAAATTCCTAAGTTAATAAACAAAAATATTTGTGGCTCCAAAGATCTTGGACCGATCGTCTTCTCTGCACAAAACAAGTTAGTATGTTCAAAATCCTACATAAAGATCCATTAATTCTTGCAAAACAAACAAAATGTTTGCAAGGGGGGTCATTACAATAGTGCAGAATCCATGCACTTGTCTTCCAGAGAAAATGCTTAGAAAAAAATCAAAAGCTTAGAATAAATTTTGCAAATACTCATAAATCAGGCAAATGCTTAGTTCCAAAAGCAAATGCTTAGATCTTTCATGCAGGTAAAAACCCAGAAAGATGCAAAAGCATTATTTTTGGTGCAAAAGCACATTTCTTAGTGCAAAAGCACAGTTCCCATGGCAAAGGCATAGTTCTTGTGGAAAATGCTCAAAATTCTTGACAGTCAAAAGTGATATTTTGCTGGACAGTCCATGAAATGTCCCCAAAAGGCTCCCGGAATCCTATGACTTCAAATTTTCTCATAAAAACATTAGTAAGGAGGACCTAGGTCCCACAAAGCATGCCAGAATGTGTAAGGGGGAAAGAATCATCAGGAGAACATGAAGGCAACGATCAAATGTAAGATTGAAATCAGAAACTATCTAATCCAAAACACTTAATCTATCCTATTCCATCACTCATGAAATATACAAATCTAAGCTATTTGAATGAAATGAGATCCTACGATATTCAAAATGAATTCAAACAAACAAAAGAAGAGTTTACCATCCCATGTTGGAGTGTATTTGCATGATGTTGGGTTGTTCGTATCATTGCAAAGCCTCCATTGCTTGTGTGCAAAAGCTTGATGAACGATGCTTGGTTTGAAGAAATGAGGAAGCTTTATCAATGGTGATCTTGATAGCACCTTGTTGCATAAGGGAAGTTGAAATTCTAATTTTTATTTGTGAGGAGAGAGGTTTGTTTTATAGGAAAAGAGATTTTGAATCGACGATCAAGATCACATTGGAGAATATCCAAATCAACGATCAAAATGAGTTGAGAGGATTTAGACATGAGAAGATTGTGCAAAGTTGATTGCACAATTAGGGTGATTGAAGAATAGATTGGATAGTCAAGGTTTTGATTGCTTAGTTAGAAATTGATTGATCAGTTAGGGTTTAGTTAGGAATTAGATGGTTGAGTTAGCAAAATTAGATTGCTTAGTTAGCAAAAATAGATTGTTTAGTTAGCAATCCATGATATTTTCAATCAAAAAGTGGGTGAGGAATTTGAATTAGTTTATTTAATTAATTAATTCCTTTTTGTGTTTGATTATTTCTAATTTGAGTAGTTTGCTTTAATTATTCAAATTTTGGAGGGAAAGTGTGATAATTAAATTATTATGATTTAATAATTCAATTAATTTTGAGGAATAAGGTGAATTAGTGATGTAATCAAATAAGTGGCATTGTTTGACTAATCAGGATGAAGTAAGATTAGATTAGAACTTTATTAAATAAATGTAATTTATTTAATTAGTCGAAATGATGAAACGTGAATTAGTCAAATAACATTGTATTATTCGATCAATAGTAGAATTATGGTTTTCAGACTTTATTAAATAAACGGTATCTATTTAATTTGTCGAGAATGATGAAAAAGTGAATTAATTAAATAATGTTGTATTATTCAATAAATAGAGGAGATAGGGTTTTGAATGTCGTTTGATGTCGTTTGATGCATTGTGAGATGTCATGGGATGATTTCGAGATGTTTTGAGATGTTTCAAGATGTTGTAGAGATGTTTCAAGTTGATTCAAAGTCATTTCAAGATGTTTTGAGTTGATTTAGAGTCATTCTGAGTTGATTTGGAGTCGTTTTGAGACGTTCTGAGCAGATTCAAAGTTGTTCTGAATTGATTCAGAGTCATTCTGAGCTAATTCAGAGTTGTTCTAGATTGATTCAGGGTCGTTCCAAGATGTTCTGAGCTGATTCAAAGTTGTTTCAAATTGATTCAGAGTCATTCTGAGATGTTCAGAGTTGATTCAGAGTTGTTCTGTATTGATTTGGGGTCATTCAAAGATGTGATAGGTGTTAAGTAGATTTTACATGTCTACAATTCCAATAGTAAGTACCCTAGGGATAGGTAAAAGTTTTTTTGTGCTGATCTTCAGGGGCAATACGAATCTGATTGTAACTCGAGAAACCATCCATGAGGGAAAACATCTTGTATCCTACTGTAAGGTCCACAATGACGTCTATGTTCGGAAGTGGAAAGTCATCTTTCGTACATGCCTTGTTCAAATCACAGAAGTTTGTACATATGTGTATTTGTCCATTTGGATTAGTGATAGGTAAAAGGTTTGAAATCCAGTCAGCATAGTCTATTACTCTTATGAATCTCGCGTCTAGCAATTTCTTGAGCTCAACTTTGACTAACAAGGCAATTTGCGGGTGCATCTTTCATATTTTTTGTTTGACCGGTTTAGCATCTAGAAGTAGGGGTAGATGGTGCAAGACTAATGTTGGATCCAATCCAGGCACATCAGTTTAGGACCATGTGAAATTGATCTTACGTTCTGCAAAGAACTATTTAAATTCAGGCGTTTCTTGTTCTGTCAAAGATGCTCCAAAGAGAACAATTTAGGGATCTTTTGTTGTGGCTATATTAACTTCTATGGTGTCCTCAATGAGCATTGCCAATTTTTCTTATGTAATGGGAAGAAAGTCCAATCCTCCATCCTTGGGTGCCTCAGAGAGGTTTTCACCCTCGAATATGTCATTTATTTTTACTTTTGTAGATCATCAAAAGGTGCCTTGCGGTTTTCACCTAAAGACGTATCTTTTTTTGTTTTATTTTTATTTTTATTATTTTTGCAACTAGAGGATTGCACGTTCTCTCCAAAGTATGTTGCACAATCAAGATCTATAAATAATCCAACCTTATGGTCCCCAATTGGTATTCCTTCACAAAGTCCCATGAAGTTTGCAATAGCTTCGTCATTCTAAAAAATGTCCATAGTTGGCAGGCCTTGTTGGTCCCAGTCAATAAGTTGTGGGTAGACAAGGGAGATACCATTATCAGTATTGGAAAATGGTGGGGATGATGTGGAAAGCATGTAGAATAATGCGGAAAGGGTAAAGATGGAATTGTCATCCTCAACTTCCCATTCGGATTCTAGCGAGTAGTTATCTTCATCAGGTAAATTAAATTCATTGGAAAAATAGGGGACAAAAGTATCATGCGAGTCAAGCAAGTTGGGATGATGATCAATAGGGTCAAATGGTTGGACAAGCGAATCAGATGATGGTTTAGGTTTTTCATTGTCGTGAGGCCAAAAGAGTCTTACCCATTCTTCTCTCTTCAATGGGACTTTAGGAGGATCATTAGAAAGTTCCACTTTGAACATTTGTTTGAATCTTTCATCAAAGGAGAGCTCACTAGGTTTTAAAAACATTTTGTCAAGGCAACAGTCACTTAAGGATCTTTGAGAACCAAATTCCCACTCATGTGAGTTAGTTTCGGTAAAGGAATCTATGATAGTCTCGACACTTTCGAAAACATTCACACTCTCACCTGAAAGTACATTGGTACGTTGATTGTCAGTTTCAGGTAGCCCAAACCCTAACCCAAGATATTTTGGTCTTCCAGAAGGCATTATAGGTTCTCTCCTTACCATTTTTTTTTACCAAGGCCACTAGTTCCATCATAGCCTTTTTCCTTCATTATGTCATAGCCTTTGCCATATTGATGTACTGGTAAGGGCAGTAGGTCTTCTATCTCTTTGTAAGTCCAACCTAATATGTCTTCAATGTCTTCTTTGTTCAATTCTCCCCATTTCGTGAAAGTCATTGTCAAAGGAACTTTAAAAATATCTTTAGGCTCTATTTTGGAACAAGGCCTACCATAAATTTTTGGAGACTTGGGTATTTTAGTGATACAATAGGTCATGTTCAATTTGTATTTTCCACAACCTTATTCCTAGATCTTGATATTAGGATCAAATTTTGGGACGGTGGTGGAAGATGGTATGGTGGAGGTTGAAGGAGTGGATGTGGATTGTTTTGCGGGTGTGGATGGGTCGATGTATTTGGAGGGAGAGGATGTCAAAGCTTCTCGGTTAATTGGCACCTGGTGTTCAGAAATACATCTCAAATTGGTACAATACTAGAAGGGATTAGGATCTCTGTGTATGGTAATTTCAGTGCCATCAAAAGGAAACTTCAAAAATTAGTGGTAAGTGGATGGTACATATTTTAAGGCATGGATCCAAGGTTGACCAAGTAAAATTTTGTAAGGTAATTCAAGATCCAGGACCTGATAAGTTGTATCCATAATGACCGGCCCCACATGAATAGGAAGTGTGATAATTCCACTAGAGGAGCATTCTTCATCACCGTAAACCTTTATGACAATTCTCTTGGTAGTGTCTACACAAGAATCAAAGAAGCCTAGTGCTTTAACTAGTCCATATACTAAGACTCGTCTAACCTTATGTTTATGGATGAAGACTTTGATATGCAATGCGTCATTGTGAGATGGTTTTGATGAGGAATAGTCTTGATCTGAAAAGGTAATGTGATGGGGAGTAGCCAAGTATTCGACCATGGCTTCAAATTGGTTGACACCAACATCGGTTGACATATAATATTCTTGTAAGACTTTATCAAGTATGGCTTTGTGCGTAGGGGAGATTCGTAGTAGCTCGAGTATGGTGATTTGAGCGGGCATTTTTCCCAATTGGTCAATAAGATTAAACTGTCCTTTGGGTTGTGACTATTTGAAAGATGGACCAGGTGTGGTGATCTTTGGCTATTTGGTAGGAGGACCAGCTATGGTGACTTTTCCTCCATGGGTAGTGACATTACACTTAGGATTTTTCTTGATGGTAATAGTATTAACATGTTCGTCGGCAGCTCAGAGGTGGTTAATAATGGGTTGACCAGAATAATCAAAAGTTGTGCGAGTGTAATTTGCTCGATTATTGTCATTCTTTGGACCTAATGTAGAGGGGTTGTTTGAACCATGATCCTGCACTGGTATTTTATGAATTGTATGGTTTGAATTTGAAGCAAATTGTTGTCTGTCTAATTCAATGGTATGATTTTCAATAAGATCCTATACAAGATTTCTTAATTATCGAAAAGAGGAATTTTTATGTCTTTTTTCTTGGTGCTAATCATAGAATGCATTATCATCCCACCATGATGGCTCGAATTGTCTAGGTTCGTATGGTTTAGGGTCCTACAATGTAATTACGCCATTTTGGAGGAGCTTCTTAAGGACCACTTCAATTGGTTCACCCAAGGGGTGTATGTGCGTCTCTTTGGAAATTGTCTAGTTTGACATGGTTGACCTTGGTTTTGATTATTTTGAATGGAATTTGTGGTAGGTGTTAGTGTGGTCAATGGTGTGTTTTGTGGTTGAGCTCCTTCAAGAGTGATTGCAAGACATGTCATGTTTACTGCCTTAGCGTCAACAACACCGTCATTAGTGATATGTTTATTTTTGACCCAGTATTTTTTTTGTCAACAGGTGGGTTTAAATTTGTGTTCTTGTTACCATATTTGAGTCCTCCTTTACTGATAAGGGTTTTTTCAAGTTGGACTCCTTTTTTAACGAGGTCTGCGAAAGTGGTGCAGAAATGAACTTGTAAATTATATTTCAATAGGCCCACCAGGTTTTGGAAAAAAATGTCTACCTTTTCCTTTTATGGTATCTTGATAGGGCATTGACTTGCTAAGCTTCTCCATCTTTGGAAGAGTGGAATAAAGGTCTCGCTAGTTTCCTCTTGAGTAAGTGTACATAAACTAGCAATGGTAACATCGGTATCAATGTTATAGGCATAATTTTGTACAAATTTATCAACAAGTTCTTCCCATGACTTTATTCCTTTAGGAAAGGTAGCAAACCATTCAAGAGCGGGACCTACGAGACTCCTAGGGAAGAGTTTCATCAGATAGGTATGTTTATATGCAATGTCCACGCAATTGGTTGTAAATTCTCTTATGTGCTCAAGGGGATTTGTTTTGCCTCTGTATTTGGTGAAGTTGGGTACCACATATCCTGGAGGGAAATGTGACATGTACAAGCTCATGTCAAATGGGTATAGACATAATTCATATGATGTGTAGGTATTTTTGTGTTGCAATTGCATGTTCTCCATTTGTTTTTGCAAGGTCACAAGTTGAGTTGTGAGTGCATCAATTATAGGGTTGTTTGTGGCATCACACATGTTGGTAATAGGTATTCCATGAGTTCCCATTTGTTGTGATGATGTGATCTGATTTGGGATGTGTTGTGGAATGTATGAAGTATTTTGGTTTGGAACTTGTTGGTATTGATAATTTTGATTTGGAATGTGTTTTTGTGTATGGATGTGTGACGCATATGTGGGAATGTGCACTCCAATAGTGTTGGTCTATATTTGTGGAATATGTTGTCCTTGAGTGTTTTGATGTCCAAATGAAGTCATGTGTTGTGTTATTTGATTACCTTGTCCAAATTGGTAATGTGGCCATGTGGAATGTTGGTGTTTTGCCTTTGGGGGATATTGGTGTTGGTATTGAAATGTGACAAAGTATTAACATTTGTTTGAGGTCCTAGAATGGTGATTCGTCATTTATTCCTCCCAAAGGGGTGTTGACGTCCCTTTTGGCACAGCAACATGCTGATGTCCCTTAGTGGTCAATGTAACAGTAATGTTCAAGGGGCCTGCTGGTGTTGAGCTTTTGGACTATTATGGGATCAAACATAAACTTAAATCTACTCTAACCAGGGTTCTTAAAGAAACAAAAAAAAAATAGATCAGGGCTTTGGAACATAAAAGGATGATACTTCATCCAAATTAACTAGACCTGTCACCTCCCAAGGAATTCCTAACTAAAACTGCAGAACAAACTTAACTTGTGACTAACACACAGTTTCATTTATTCACAGTGCTGATTTCAACAGCAGATTGCAAGTTACCATTCAAACAAAACATAAAATCAAACTTCATTCCTTGAAAGCTTCTCAAATCAAATGATTAATTCAAGACAAACACCATTCGGGAACACAACATGAAGTAGATTTTATCTGGTTGCTTCTACTATTAGTGAAATAGATAAGCAACAATTACAAAGCTGGCACAATCACCAGTGTATAGAAAATCTGTGATTTCAAATTGTTTCCATTTACACTAAGAAAAACTAAAAAAAAATACATTAGTCTTTTACTTAATCTAACTCCTAACTACCAGTTCTCTAACCCTAACTGTCTCTTAAAAGTTCTAACCTTTACAAAGAGGCAAGAATTCCTTATATACAGAATGCATCAAAAAGAATGTGTTGTCCCCCTGCATTAGGGTTTACAAAATATCTACCATGAGGAGAGTCAGCTCTTAGATATTTTGATGAGAGTCAAAGCCACACTCAATGTAAAACCCTGTTGTCCATGTTGATGATGGCTTGTTCTGGGAGTGATCTATAGATCTTTTGCAGCTACAACATTAACTCCTCTGTCTCCGTGTCTATCTTTGAACTTTGTTTGGGTCACCTTGAATACTCAGAATATCTCCATTAATACTGATCTACCTCCTTGCCAGTAGTCACTACAGCTGTCCCTGTGAGTCATGATTATCTCTTTCTGTCAGGCTCCTTCATGTTCTAGAATCTCCTACATGTTGACCATCTTTAGAAGCATTATCTGGTCTCCCTTTAGATCTGAACTTTTCACCTGAGCCGATCTATCACTTTTGAATCTTAGGAGGAACTCATGTCGTTCACTTGCATTCTACAGATTTCATTCACAGGGATAGTCAATCGGTCAAACCATCGCCAGTTAGTCCTCTTAGCCTCTTCTGATTGGTTGGGTGTATGCCACGTGAGCTTCATTAGGAAATCAAAAGTGGTCTGAACGGTATCACATGTCGGTGAGACACCATTGGTGTCTCTCCGATGCAATCCCATCCTTCAGTAGTCATCGGGGTAGCATGGGGTAGTCGGTGAGACATTTCGGCGAGCCGTGGGAGTCATATCGAGCTCAAAAGAACATCAGCAAGATAGCCACTCGTCGGTAGGACATCACAGCGATGATATCCCTCCCTCTGGCTCGGAGTTCATTTTCCCTTCAGCAAGACTTTTTAATCGGCACAAGGTCATGGTGAGCTCCCCTTGGTTATACCAATATCACTTTTTCATTTGTGAACCCACCGCTATCGGCAAGATTTCAACATATCAACAAGACCACATGGCAAAGTCCTTGTTCTATCGGCGAGCCCATTTCTTTATGTCAGGGAGACATCATCGGGTCAGCAAGACATCTTACCGAACCCGTTCCATTCATTCAGGGTCTCCCCGAGTTCGGCCTTTTCGGCGTGACCTCCTCATGTCGACGAGACTTCTCGCCAAGAGTGTTACCTTTTGGTGATCTCCTATCATTTTGGGAAGACATCACTCGGTCACCGAGACCTCATAGTGATTCCAAATCACCAAACTGATGTCGTTTTTATCATTGTGACCTCATGGTGAAGCCCCCTTTCTCCCCAAGCTCATCTTCTTCGGTGGGAGTTCCCTCAGATTCGACAAGAGTCATGGTGATACTTCTTCCGTGTCAGTGTGACTTTTGTTAATCATCGAGACCTCTCGGTGAAAGTCTAAATCTTCCCCAAAAATCCCTAGGGAACCTTTATCGGCAAGACCTATGGCGATATCCCTTCTGGTCATCGGGACATATTGATTCTCTCACTGAAGATAAACCTATAGAATCCCCTTGCGCTGTGTCGGCAAGACCTCAAGATTTCACCGAGACATCTCTCCACCGCGATAGTTTCTCACCGAAAGGTATATCTTTATCGGTGGTCGGTGAGACATGAAGCCTTCGGCAAGATCATACACCGAAGATAAACTCTTGCCGAAGTGTCAACCCAGTCCTTGCTAGTCAGTAAGACTTTATGAATTCACCGAGACATCTTGGCGAAGAGAAAACCTCCCACCAATATATGGATCCCTTTTGCCACCGGTTGGTGAAACATAAGGATCTCGCCAAGACCTTATGGTGAGATCAAATCTTCATGCCGATATGTGTTCTCTCTATCATCGGTCGGTGAGACATCTAGTTTTTGCAAGATCACATGCCGAAGACAAAACTCTTGCCGATATGTGCCAGCCTCGTCCGCGGTAGTCAATGAGACATAAGGAAGTCACCAAGACCTTTCTGCGAAGGAAACCCCCTCATGCCGATGGGAAACTCCCAGTCATCGGGACTCTGATTTTTGTCTTGCCGACTGATGCCTGCACATGAATTTCACTCGTTGTGACACCTTTGGGGTCTTGCCGACCTTTGCCTTAGCTGATTTTTATGACCAACTGGATCAGGGAATGCATTCCATCTGAGCTCCCTTGGCAAATATCATCTAATCCTGCAAAACAAATGCTTCCATTAGTCCCCAAAGCATATGAAATATATTTAAAATAAACTATCTTGTTGCTTATGATTATTTCATTGAATTTTCAGCAAGAAGAAAACCAACTTAGGCTAAGATAGGACCAGAATCAGATCAGAACAAAAGACAAACTCAAGAAGAAAATAGAAGAAACCCCAAAGGGTAAAGCAAACAACCAAAGGCAAAGAAAGCAAAAGAAAGGGGGACCCATTTTGTTCCAGAATAAAATAGGGTGGTTATGCAAGGCATAACAAGGGGTTCAATGAATTTGTTCCCATGGCATTAGTTGAGGACCCAATCAAAATATTTGATGATGTTGTTCCCATGGTGCTAGATGAAGATCCAAATAAAAGGTTTGATGAATTTTTCCCCATTGTATTGGTTGAAGATCCAAAGGTATCCCCAATAGCTTGTGATGAAGTTGTTGAAAATAGAGGCATTGATTGTGATGTGGCTTGTGATATGGTTGATGTTCCTCCAATGGATGTTGTGTTGACCATGTTATACATGTTTTGAGTGGAGGTTCCATTAGATGTAGAATTGATGGTGTTTGTCGCATTTTGTGTTGTGGCACCAATGAAATTATTGTTTGTATTGTGTTGTGGTGTCGAAAGAGGTTAGTTGGTGTTGGAGGTATTGTTTGCATTATTTTTTGCACTATGATTGGGATATGCTACTCTTAAGGTATTAATGTCAAACCCTCGTGGTAATTTGGCCCCTTGGTCTAAAAGCATGGCTAGATATCTCTCTAAATCTTGGAAGATTAATTCCTCTACAAAGGAAGCCACATCAAGATTTTGAGCGGAAATTTCTAAGTCTTCCATGAATACATGTCCATTTTCATCTCTACATATAAATTGTTCAAAGGGGTTGTGTGAAGAAGATGCCATGTTCATGTCACTAAAAGGATTGATGTAAGGTTCCCCCAAGTCTATGTTTTGGTTCATGTCATTAGAAAAGTTGTAGGGGTTGGTGTCTTGTCCAAAAGGGTCCATTTGTCTTATTTTCCTTTGGATCCTAGTCTCAAGCATATAAGGATTTTCTCAAATGAGAGAGAATGAATGACAATTAAACCTAGGAATCATATGACACTATGTTTTTTGGTTTTTGAAATAAGGGATGCAATAATGACAATGTTGTCTAAAGGGGATGTCAAATGCAAAAGGATAATGAAGACTAAAATGAGGGTATGACACTATTTTTTTGGATTTTTGGAATAAGGGATGCCAATGATAATGAGGACTAAGATGAATGATGGAATACTAAAAATGTAAATGTAAAGGTCTAAGGTGCAACCAATTTTGATGGACTTTTAAGAAAGGCCTACTAACCACTCAAAGCTTGGTCAATTTCTCAATTTGGATTATCAAAGGACTTGATTGATAGGACTAAATGAAAGGACAAGATGACCAAGTGAGGTTTCCTAACTAGACTCTTGAGTTGGAAAGGTCTCACAAAAGGACAATGACTAGAGGAAATCATTTTGACTTAGTCCAATGATAACCTACTTTTGAAGGAAAATATTTTGCAAGGTATGGCAATTTTTCCTATTCCAAATTTTGCAAAAATGAGGACCTAAAGATTTGTTTATTCTAAAAATGATGGTGGATCCTAAGGTGCAACTAAAAAATTGCAAAGGTGGACCTATGATAAAATGCAAGCTAAAAGATGCAAGAAATGAAGATTTGAGCAATTCCTTTTCTGGTTTTGGACAGAGGTCGCTAGAAAAAGATGTTTGAAAATAGTTTGAAAATGTTTGGTCTCGGGTTTTGGACAGTAATAGTGTTTTTCCAAATGACAAGTAATTTCACCATTTCAGGTCACAAATGCATTGCAGTGTATCAAATGTGTCTCATTTTCAGTAAATGCGTTGTTTTAGGTCACAAATGCGGTTCAAAAAATCAATTGTGTTGTTCTAGAAAGCAGATGCATTCCGTTATAGTTAGATGCATTGTATAGGATAGAAAATGTGGCTTAGCAGGTAAATTATGGTTCATAGAGTCTCAAATGTAGTTCAAAATGTCAAATGTGTTCCACATGATAGAAAATGTGTTGCAGAATAAATAAAAGTCTGATTTGCTTGCAATTTTGGAAGATTTTAGGATTGTTTTAGTTTGAAAGTGTTTTTCTAGATCTATAAAGGGTGTTTATTTGTTCAATGTTTCAAAAAACACTTGGAAAACACAATGTTTTGTCTTTGAATGTTGAAAACAAGCACAATGAAGACAAGCACAATCCTAGGCTGGTCAAGGACTATATTCACTAGATTCCACGTGGGTTTCCCCAGCCACACTTATTCTTAACGGGTGATTTAGAAGCTTGGCCACACTGGCTCCCCCTTACATTACACTCATTTCTTGGGTCAACCAAGCTTTGAGCCCTCATAAATCTCCCATGATAGGCTCTTCACCTCTACTAAGAACTGCAAGAATGTGGATGCCTTGGCAACAACCTTTGCTACACCAGCAAATAGATGGGTTTTTGGAAAACTACACAAGAGGGTTCTAGTGAATACTCAAGGACATGGCACCTTGCAAGTGTATAGCAAGCCACTTAAGGCTTTAATCACTCTACTAGGGGCTCTTATACCTTTAAAAGAAAAAGGTAGGTACCCATTTTCAAATGACACTACACGTCTAAGGCCTACATACAATGAGGAATTGACGATTTAGTCTTATCCTTTTATATACCAGCCCAAGCAAAAAACCGGTTGGAGTCGTTCCCTCTTTGGATGTAGGCCCCTCTAAGGTTAAACAACAAAAGTGAATTGAAAGCTTTATTTTTGTTCACCCAATATTGCACTAAGGTGCGAGAGGATTGCATACACAAAACTTTCAACTCACACTCACAAGTTTGTTCATTTTAAAACCCAAATTGAAATGTGGGGGTGGTAAAGTAACAACCTCTTAGTGTTTTTGTTTCTCAAGATCACACAAAGCGCAAGAGAATTGCATACACACTTAAGAGGAAATCACTACACCACAAGACACACAAGACACTTGTTCATTTTAAACCCAATTTAATGTGAGACAAACAAGGGGTTCTTTTTAAACCAAATGCTATGAAGATGCATGTAAATTTTAGCCTTGATGAGTTTCAATGCAAGATTATGTTCATTTTAAGCCCATGAGTGAATATGCATGTTCATTTTAAACCCATGAAATGTAAATGTAAGTTGTAGTTTGTTCATTTGCTTTTAGGATTGTAAAAGGAAAACTAGAAAATCATCAAAGATCAAGGTTAGACTCATTTTCCAGCTTGCCACATGTTGTAAACAACCAAATTAGTAACCCAAAATCTCTAACCTACTAAACAGAAAATAGAAATCTAGAAAATTTTGTAAAAACCCAAAAATAAAATTTTACCAGGCAAATGCGTCGTTCTGCAGAGCAAATGCGTCACAAAACTGAAAGCTAGAATTTACTAGGAAAATGTGTCATTCTACAGAGCAAATTCATCGCGGCAGTCAAATGCATCTCTCGGGCCTGCGAATGCATCTTGGGAAGTCAAATGCATCTTTTTGTCTATTAGATGTGGCTCAGGGCTGCAAATGTGTCGTTCTATAGAGTGAATGTGTTGTGATGTAGTGATTATGACTTAGAAAGTTATAGATGTAGCATTTCGTACTTGTACCTACAAAAACATAAAAAAATCCATACAAAAATCTACAAAAATAAGTGTTTTGGCGTTGGGTTCACCAATGTAACTTAGGGAAAATTTTAGGTTAGCATTATAAAGCATAAACAAACAAAACCCTAACTAAACAATGAAGAACAATGGAGTTATAAAACATAAAAACCAAGAACAATCTCACCAAGTCTTCATGTCCTCCATGAATCACCTTCATTGCACCTTCTCCATTTGCTGCAAGTAGATGTTTTCCCTCAAATTTTTTATGAGCAACCTATGACTATGACAATGTCCTAAGCAAATATTCAAGGATTATATGAAAAGCTACAAATGCAAGTATGCAAGTGTGCAATAAGCCTAAAGTATGTAGAAAATAGCCTATGAAGTATGAAGTCACAATGTCAAGAGATGTCGGTGTGTCAAATGAGACTAAAATTGCCTTTTTATAGAAAAGTCAATTTTAAATGAATGGCCAAGATTGTTAGATGAGAGATTCCCTAAGATCAATGGTTGAAATTAAATGTGATAACCCACAATTAGGGTTAGGGAAACATTAGGGAAAATTTTGAAATGAAGGGCTAAGATTTGATTTTAGAAAAATTAAATCAAAGGTCAAGAATGTATGTGACAAGGAGATATTGGGCATGGAAAAAGAGGTTGCTATAAAATCAAATAATAATTTAAAATTATTTGATTTAAAAGGATGAGTCAACCTTTTGAATTAAAAAATAATTTAATTCAAAAGTAGTGGGGTCATGTGACAGTAAATAATAATTTTAAATTATTTACTTAGTGGGAAAGTGGACAATTTTAAATAAATGATTTTATTTAAAATTAGAAAAGGCCAAGGTGGGCAATAATTAAATAAATTATAAAAAAATATTTAATTATAAGAAGACATTAGAAATTAATGACGCATTTAAATAAATAAATAAATTTTATTTATTTAAATAATTAGGAAGAAATAGTGGAAAAATAATAATTAAATAAATTTAAGAATTTATTTAATTGTAGGGAGACATAAGAAATTAGCAACGTATTTCAATAAATAAATGAAGTTTATTTATTTAAATAATTAGGAGGAAATAGTTAGGAATTATGACCTTAGTACATAATTAAATAATTTAATTATGTGGGGACGATGTTTGACATAGAAAAATGTGGTTTGTGGGTCTAGGCCATTTTTATGTGTCTACATAGACAAACTCCTTCAACCCATCCTGAAAAATTCTAAAACTATGCATCATAACAATTTTCAACCATTCAAGAAACCAAACAAGAGATTTATACAGATAATTCAACCTCAACCAACCCATCATTTTGAATCTCAAGTGGTTGTAATAAAAACAAAAACTCCATACCAAAAGAATAGGAAATTCACTCTGCTACCCAATACCCTCCATTTAATCATGTTATAACTCTTGAGCAAAAAATAAATCACCTTACCTCCCATTGGACCGCTTGATACCACTAAACCTTTACCCCCAAACTATAATCCAAATTATTTTTCCAATTCCACTGACAGAATGGGCATGATACGGAATGATGTATATGTCTTAAACATTTAGTGCAAGACCTCATTAATTCTAATCACATCTAGTTGGGCAGTGTTAATGATCAAGGAAATAAATTTGTTGCCCCACCCAATAAAAATTTGTAAATCTTTACGAATCCAATGCTAAACCACTCCATCTCATTTATTAATGCTAGTGATACTAAGAATGATGCAATGAATGTTGACAACATACAAGATATAATTGATGGTGACAAGAGTGATAATGAGGATGCTCTACATACCATGATTGGATTCATTGAATTTAAACCTTGTAAGTGCCAAACCAACTCATTTGTGGACATTATTTTCTCACATAGTGATATACTTAAACATGCACCCAATGGTCCTCTTTACATAACCAAAAGAATCAATGAAAATACTACAAATTGGATATTAATTGATCCCATATATGTAGAGAATGTGATCATTGAGGAATTCTTATTTGTGCATGAACTTTACCAAGATTATTATAAACAATCGAAAGCATGGATTAAAATACATGATGGTTTTTCTTGCCCTATGATAGGTTTGATCACTCTCCCATTAAAAGTTTTACCAAAATAATTAGATGTCTCATTCTCCATCATCCCAACATCAGATCAATTTCATGTGAAGTTAGGCTATCCATGGCTATGCTCCATGGATGTTGTCTCGTCAGTAGTTCATAAATGTTTGAATTTTCCATTTGGAAATGAAATTTTTATTGTTCATCATAGTGGTTTTAATCCTTTTTCTTCCCGTGAAATATTTTCATTGGAATTCTTTTGGCCCGAACCTATGGAACCTATAAAGCCTTATGAAGACTTCTTTTTCAAATATTAGCAAAATTTCAAGGCAAAGTGCATAGTAGAATTATCTCTTAGTAATATTCTCAAGTCCATGATTGTTTCTCCTATTCATCTATCATTGATGAACCAATGCTTGAACCAAAAAGCCTTCCAAGTAACCAAGACAAGTCCAACACAATTCATCCACCCATTTCTTACAAAATACCAAGAGATAACAATACAACTCCTTTGGTGCATCCTAAGATCAAACAAGTCTATAGACCTAAAGATATAGTAGTTTCCCAACCCTCGATGGTTCCTTTCATCCCTCCCTTTTAGGAATAAAAGAAACCAATGGTTGATAAACCTACTCCTACACCATCACAACTTAAAAACCATGTAAGAAGAAACCAAAATGATAAAGAGCATAGGTATAGATGTCATGATATTGCTTGTCAGTTAGAAGAGAAGAACAAACCAACAAACCAGGATCAAAAACTAACTCAAACAAAGTATGATGATTCTCCACCTTCACGACAACAAAAACAAGAACATACAATGGAAATTGTCATTAGACCTCCTACTTTGATTAACTTGGATGATGATGATGAGATTGTTAATATTGATGAGGAAGTATATAATGAGATGAATTTGTTATTTTCCTCTTCCATTAACTTAGATGTGTGCAACTATGATGATCCTCCTCAAAAGAGTGCATCACCACATGTCAAACCTAGTGATTTTCCTATTACGACACTTGTTGTTGCCCCTTTGGTTAATTATCTACCTTCTACATATGATGAACAAGATTGGGATACAAACGACTTGCTTTAGGTTGGCTCGCATGTGTCATACTAGCTTTGTTTTTTTATGTTCTTTGTGATTGCATGTGCATAATGTGATCCCTCAAATTATTCTACTTGGCTTGTCTTTATATTTGTGAGCTTTCTTTGGATGACCCCTATTACTCCATTGGTGCAAGGATAAAAAGGAAGAAAATCTATTGTGACATTCTTCTAGTTGTATATACATTCTTATATTTTTGTAAACATTATCTTTTTATTGTTTTATGTTTTCCTTTTGGGGACGATACAAAGTGTTGAGACATTTAGGTCTCTTCCATGTTGACCCAAAAAGCTTGTTTTTCTTATATCTCTCTATATGTCATTCCTCCTTTGTGTTTGTTGTCCCACGAGGTATTTGGATAATGAAGATGGTTCTAAGCTCTATTATATCACTATAGCAAAGACATGTGCTAACCCTGAAGTCATGGATCCCTTATGTGTTATCTTTGGATTGCATGTGGGGGCAACCTCATTTTTCATGACACAATTTTATTTGGAAACATTTTTTTGGCATAGGGATTTCCAAATAATCTTTGATGTCCCTCTTATTAATTAGCATTTACCATTTCTACTTTAAATTAATTGGTCATAGTATGGTGTTTAGCAATTCCTTTAAATTGGGGGCATACATTGGCATTATTACATTCCCATCATTACATTGATTCTTGCTTCACTTTGTTCACAGAGGTTGAACTTAGTGTAGCATTAGCATAGCATCTTGATCATGTTGTGGCACCTTATCAAATTTATCAAGGAGTATAAATTTTGGTATGGTTGATGTATGGAAGGCATATAGACCTAGTGTAACTTTTTCATCTGCCACCTTATTATGGATACACACCTTGTAGACCTAGTGTATGTTTCTCATATAGTCTCGGGGTCTCACCTAATGCATAATGGACATCACTAGACCTTGTGATCATATTTTCATGGCCACCTAGCATGAGACAACTTGCTTTCCAGTGGAGACATGTGAGTGTATTTGAGTGTTTTCACACTAGCTTTAACATTGTATGCTTGTTTATCTTGTATTGTTGCACATATCTTACACATATTGTGTGTCCCTTTGTCCTTATGTTGGTTTTCCATGGGATCTTAGATCTTGGGGGCTTGATCACCATCTTTGATCTTTTTCATCCTATATTTCTAACATTTGTACACTTGGACCTCTCTTGACTCATATTTATCTACTTTAATTCGAGTTTGAATGTAAGCTCATACTCTCACTAAAGTGGGGGATAAATGTAGCATAGGAAATTATATACCTTTACAATTTTCACTATGTTTGGGTCCCTTAATTAATTGGACTTAAATAAGCTCCTAATTTTCCAAATTATGCATTCCAAAGCCCTATTTGGTCATTTTCTGAAAGGGTAACCTATACTTAATTAATGCAATTAATATTTTAATCACCTCAAAATGAATTTTTCCTAAACGTTTGAGCCAGGACCCATTCACCCAAGGGTGAATGGGTCCTCCTTAAGTCCTAGATCCCAAATTTTAATATGTTTTTGGTGGTCTTTTAATGATTCAAATTTCATATTCAATTATCGGCTTTTGGAATCTATTTTTTGGGAAATTAGATAAGCACCTATAAATACTTAGTTTTTTTATCAATTCAAATCTAACACACATGATCTATCAAATTCAAAAGAAAATATTATTGTCAAGTGCATTCAAGAGTAGGTTTTTTAGTATTTTTTTCAGCATTCAAGATTGTATCATCATGTTCAATCTTATATATGTGTTCATGTCATCTTGTGAATGTTGGAAATTTGGTTTTCATTGATGTCAAAAGGGGTATCTGAGTAATATCAAATGAGGAGTTTCTCATTGATGTCAAAAGGGCTTCATAAGGATGGAAAAAATAAAGATTCATTAGCCTTATGGTTTCATTACAACAAGCCTTAAATATTTGAAGAAGTTCAGGCTTTGAGCCTCAGACTTACCTCTTATCGCTTGCCAGAGAAGAAAAGTGTTAGTTGATTTGAGTCAAGTCTGAAAGGTTTTTGGGCTTTGGGCTTTAGTCATGCCTCATATCGAATGCATCAAAGAAATCAAGAAGGGATGTGTAAAGTCTGAAAATGTTTGGATAACAAGCTTCAAACTATTGGCTTGCACCTTACCTTTATGTTAGAAGAAAGGAGTATGGTGGATACCTGAACCCCGAACCCCAAAAAGGTTTCGGTGTTTCACTGGTCCGATTTAAGGCTTACGCCTTAACTAAATGTGAGGTAAGGGGTATGATGAAACCCCAACTCCCAACCCCCAAAATTGTTTTAGGCTTCACAAGTCGGAGCTAATGCTTACGCCTTGACTAAATGCAAAGAGATGGTAAGCGGTATGATGAAAGGCCGACATCTGACATCTGACAACCTAATGTATATTTTAGAGTTTAGTGTAATGGTTTGTAATGAACTGAAAGAATGAAAAGTGGTAAGGAGGAAGAGTGAAACCCAACTTCTGATATCTCAAAGGTGTTTCAGAGTTCAGTCTTTGGTGTGATGGTCTATGAATGGTATGAAGGTGGAAAAGGGTAAGGCTGATTGTCAAAACCTGAAAGCGCAAGATAGGTGGCACATTCCTGCCACTCCATGGAAGGATTGTGGGACCCAGTGATGGTCAATGTGGGCTCACAAGGAGATGACACATGTCCTTGGTGATAGGTATAAAGAGTCTCAAACTTCTATGTCCAGGTGTACTCCTTAAGGTCTTCAATGCAATTCAAGCATAAGGTAAGAGGGATTAGCAATCCTCAAACCTCAACATGTATTACAAAAGGTGGAATTTCAATTTTTCATAGGAAACATATGTTGACTAGAGTTGACCATGTGAATTGGAGGAATAGTGACACATGGTAGAAAAAAATTGAATGGGTTGATTCACATCACTATTGTGAATCATTCTGACAAGGTGATGTGATCAAAGTCTTAAGGTAAATTGAAGGAGAATATTCACTTGGAGTTTTAAGTGAAGATCTACGACTGAGGTTTAAACTGATCAAATCAACAACTGGGTTTTAAATGCAATAACATTTGGTTGGTGATTGGTAGATCATGGCACAAGGTTCATGGTTGATGTCCTATAGATTGAACGAATGAGGAGGTTGCATAGAAAACAAAGTAACCATTCTAGCAACAATTCAATTGGTGTTTGAAGGGAATAAACAACACCATTAATGGTTAGTTGACAAAATAATTTGAAAGAGATTTATTATAGATCAGTCATGCAAGATAGGGCATTAAATGAATAAAAAACCCTAGTTACTCCAATGCCAAAAATAGAAAGAGTATTGAATGTGTTGATGTTTGTTTGGATCAAAGAGAGTTGGCTTGTTGGAGAAGTCAAGTGAGCAAATTTGAATGAACAAGTGTTGTAATGGCTAAGGGAGAGCAGTGTGAAGAGTGAGGAATTGTTTGTTGTGTATGCACATGTTGTGAGAGGGAGACTTAGACTAATATAAAGAAACATCATCTAGGATATGAATTGAGTTACAAAGGTGTGTGGGATACAACAAAGAAGGGGAAAGAGAAGAGAAGAGAAGAGAAATGATTTTATGAGTGAATAGCAAGAAAGTATGAGTAGTTGTAGAACAAGTTTACAACATTTTTTTGATGAATAGGAACTAATCTATATTAATTATAAAGATTAAAATACATATTCAAAAAAAAGGTGGG
This sequence comes from Sequoia sempervirens, assembly GCA_007258455.2. Classification (NCBI taxonomy): domain Eukaryota; kingdom Viridiplantae; phylum Streptophyta; class Pinopsida; order Cupressales; family Cupressaceae; genus Sequoia; species Sequoia sempervirens. Next base: position 36,584 of record VDFB02251831.1, read on the forward strand.
TGGTAAGAAGACACACCCCGAGAGTCATATGGGTAGCACCTAGAAAACCAAAAAAATTAATAATCACATGGGCCTAGCCCAGAAGTCCAAGATAACAAACATAAAAAAGGCCATTAAGCAACCAAAGTAGTACCAATAGAGCCAAGAGGGTCTTTGTCCTCCAAATTTTTCTGCCATACATTAGTAGGGTCTAGAGTGATGTCGAGAGGACCCCGACCATCATTAGCATCTTTATCTTTATCTTCTTTGTCCTCATGTCGGGCAAGATTACAAGCACCAGACATGGAAAGCATTTACTAGAGTTTGGCCAACCAGAGCCACTAGTAGGAGTATTATTACAGGGCCACCCCTGGCTAGCCTGTGGAGGAGGAGAACGAGACCACCAAGGAAGTGGGCAAAGCGGGCACCCAAGCCATAGTACACGAGGCATTGCCCCAATAATCCAAAAGCACCTGAAGGTGAGCCACCTCAAGTGCAACCTTGTTAGCTTGAATTTGAATTTGCAAGAGAACATTAGAGAAAATAATAGCTTTAGAGTACAAAGAAACATTATCCATTTGGGTGTTAGCAAATATGTAGGAATTTCTATCTTTCTAGGCATTGAAGAGGATTTCCACCCTGAAAGTGTGCCAAAGCTGGGTATATTTAGTAGGAAGTCTAGGTGAATCTCCCAGTAGAACCATATGCCAGGAGAAGGGCTCTGATCTAAAAGGATGAAAGAATTCATGAATCTAATTCTAAAACTATTGAGCTCTAGTACAAAACCAAAAGAGATGCTTAAAAGACTTAGCTTGCCCACAAAAAGGGCACTGAATGTCCTGGACCCCCAAGTGAACAAGTTGAGACCCCACAGGCAAGCCTTGGAAAAGAATACACCAAGCAAAGTGGGAAATTTTTGGCTCAACACTTCCAGACCAAGTGGCAGAGAATCTTTTTCGCCAGAAGTGAGCGGGGGATTGAAGAATCCACCTTTGGTTCAGACTTTTAATCATTGAAAAATGTGGTGAAAGCCACATATAACCAAGCCTAGGCTTGTAATTCCTGAAAGGGGTGTTTGGGTACCACTTCCAGTCCTTCCACTAGGGCTTGGACCCATGAATTCCCACCTTATGAAGTGTATCTATAGGAATAGCATTCACTAGACCATTATAAGTATCATGGTCCTAGTTTTGAAGACTATATAGAGCATGAAAATCTTCCCACAGTATAATGTGCATTGTGAGTCTGTGAAACACATGCTGTAAAGTTTGAATGCATTTCTGTTGGAACCTTAGCACCTTAAGCCAAGGGGACTTGACCAACAACTAGCCATTATTGGTGAAGGGAGATGACCACCAAACATTTTGTTGATTGAGTGAAAGCCCATCACAAAAACTAGAGCCAACCCAGTAGAGCCAAGGCTTAACTGCTTCTTAGGCTCTCCAAATACTCTTGGCTATGAAAGTTCCCATAATTTGGATTGGCTCCTTCATGACCAGAAGGGTTTGAAATCCAATCCCCTTCTAGGCGGTTTTGTGAATAGGAAAGTTGGATTGGATGCAATGCCTAAGGAGAATTTTCTAAGCTTCATCTCTAGTAAGGGCTCTAATTATCCATTTCACACACAAGGTAGTCCCTTGTCATTGAGTGGAGAGCAAACTAAGTCCTCTAGATTCTCTAAGAAGGAAGAAGAACTCCCAAGAAACATGGTGAAACCCTCTATGGGACTCTAGAGAGGCCCAAAGAAAGTCTTGAAGCAACTTTTCAAGCTTGGTATAGGCAGCTTTCGAAGGAGCCCAACAAGAAGAGTAATAAACATGTGTAGCCATCAAAATATTAGAGCATACTTGGAATTTACCTACTAGAGAAAGAGGCTTGGTAATCCAAAAGGCCAACTTTTGCTCAATCCTGGATAGAACAGCTTGCCACAACTCAACTGGAGAAGCCTGGAAGGCAAAGGGAGTGCCCAAAAACTGAAAGCTTTCCCCTGGCCCAATCCATTTCCAATCGTACTGTTGAAACTAGTGAGGAGTTGGCAGAATAAACTACCTATAGCACAAAGTTTTATGCCACTAAATGGTAGAGCCAGGCGCAAGAGAGAAAATGTTAAGACATTCAAGAGTCGCAGAATTATTGTTCTCTTCCTCTAGAAGGGTGAGGAAAGAGTCATCAGCAAAATGGCCATTAACAAGCTGAGCCTGGGAGTTAGGTAGTGCAATTCCTTTAACACGTTGTTGAGAAACTACATTGGCCAACATATAGCCAAAGCCTTTGGTAGCAAGCACATAAAGAGAAGGAGAAAGCTGGCATCCTTGCCAAATGGAGTGGAATAAACCAAAGACAAAAGATTGGCAACCATTAATGGTGATACAAGCAGAGGTGTCTGAGAAAAACATTTGGATAGTCTAAATGAAATTAGGTCCAAACCCCAAGGTTTTCAACATGGCCAGAATGAAAGGCCACTCAATACAGTCATAGGCTTTAGCAAAGTCAATTTTGAGAAAAATAGCTTTCTAGTCTGAATGCCTAGCCCACTTCATACCTTCCCACACAACAATAATATTATCTAGAATAAATCTAGACTTGATAAAACCAGTTTGCTTTGGGTGCACAATTTAAGGCAAAAGATGGTGGATCTTCAAAGCCAAAGCTTTAGCAATTATTTTGTAAGAGACATTGAGGAGTGTGATAGGCCACCAATTGTAGATATCCTTAGGATCTCCAGGCTTAGGTATGAATTTAATATTTCGTTTATTAATTATATTACCTAGGGTTTTGGAATGAAAGGCCTTGAGATAGACTTTATGTAAGGCGTGCCAAACACAGTCCCAAAGGGCCTTGTAAAATTCACAAGGGAAACCATCAATCCTCGGGGCCTTGTCATTAGCCATGGTATGAACAGCTTCCTTCAAGTATTCAACTATGAGCAATTTCTCACAAAAAAAATTATGGGATAAAGATAGCTTATTTGGTACAACAGTAAGACAATCCTAAAGGGTTTGCTAATGCTTTGGCGTATACTCTTGAGCAGTGAAAACTTGTTCATAATGTTGAACAAAGGCTTGGAGAATTTCAAGTAGCTCAGAAAGCACCTAGGTTCCTTCTTTAATTTTTTTGATGCCGGGAGAAGAGTGCCTAGCATGTAGAACCAAAAAAAACACCTTGGAGGTACGGTCTCCAATCTTTAACCAGTGCAATTTGGCTTTGATTTGTGCACCTATGGCAGCATAATTGTCTGCAACTTTCTTTTTGTGTCTTAATTTAGCCACCCTGACTTGTAATGATGGGGAGAAAGGGATAGCCACCAGAGCCTTGATAGTTGAGCATAGGTCAACTGTGGTAGCCTCATAATATTGTCGGTGAAAAATGGCCAGCTGGAACCCATAAATGCACAAAAATCTAGTCATGTGAGTGATAGAATCATTCCACTAATTAATCTAGCCTATATTATGAGGTGGCCTACACTCCAAATTCTAGACTCTACGAATGTGGGCCAACATGGGCTGATGAAAAAGCAGAGACATGTTCAAAAAACTATATTTTGTAGGCCCGAGGCTGTCTTGTTTCCCATTCAATGTGAAAAGAAATGGGGAAATGATTTGACAATGTCACATCCACTAGAGGCTTAACCAGGAACAAAGAGTTGTCAAAAGAGAAGAAAGATTGAGCCGAGATCATGGAATGATCAAGGTTCTTAAATATCCTATCAGAGCCAACCCTAAAATTACACCAAGTGTGCCAGAGGGAATGAGAATGGGGGCGGCCAATATTGGGATCAAAGAGCCCCAATTTATTACGCATGTAAAACTACACCTCTCATTCACTAGCTGCCCATCTAAATGGAAGAGTGCCATCTTTATCATAAACCTTCTCAACCATATTTAAATCCCCACACAATAGCCAAGTAGCAACTAGCAATGAATCAACAATCCAATGCCAAAGCAAAGAGTGTTACAGCATCATTAGAGGTATAAACATTAATAATCCCAAAAAGTGTGATTATCAATGTTAAGGAGGATCTAGACGAGCCAATGTGTGGGGTCAGACCCATGCCAACCACACAAACATGCCATCATGGGGACAAAAGGGTGACAACTTTGCCACATCTAGCATCATGAGTAGTACAAAATATATGATTGGTTGGCCAAATAGAATGATAGCCCGATGTGAGCAAAAATCCAGAAATTTTAACTTCTTGGAGACAAAGCACTTCAATACCAGTATACTTCTACAAAGTATCCCTAACAGAATACTTCCTGGAGAGGTCTATTAGACCTTGAACATTCCATGAGAGGAAATTCATGAATGAAACTCCTCCATATCATCGGAATCTGACTCCTCCTTGTTCAGAGTAGAGAAGCAATTCTGCAAAAATTATGGCAGAACTAACCCAATTTGAATACTTGAAGAAGAAAATCTCTATTTCTCCTACACATATTCTCCTTATTCTAAGGGTGGAGAAGGACTACGAGACCGCCGTTGAGCTCACGTCATAGGAGGAGACACATTCAGTTGTGCTATCATAATGGTAGCAGGCTAAGGTGTAGCCTTTAGCCTGGGCCACATTGAAATATTGTCAGCCCCAACCGGGGCCTCTTTCCCCTTCACCAAAGGGTTTGAAACATCTTTAGCTAGCTTAGGGACTTTGGAAACTGTCCCAGATCCATTAGACTTGTGTTTACAATTCGTAACCATGGTCCATTTTATGATTCGTAACCGTGGTCCATTTCTCATCAAGTTTGGTAGTAGAATTATCTTCCTGACGGGGCTTTTTAGATTCTCGCAGCAGAGGAGTACGAGGCACTACCAAAGGGAAGTCCTTGATCTTGTGATCTGCAGACTGACATCTATAACACATGTTTGATAGATTAAAATAATTGACCTTTTGGGTATGTTGGAGAGCTCCAATTTGAATGTCAATAGAGTCTTTCAAATCTTGTGAAAGGTCCACTTCAACATAGACCCATTTCTAGGGTCGGGCCTAGAAAAACCTATCTGGCTCCATACAAATGACCTTCCTCAGAAAGGATGCAATATGACCCAAAAAAGGCACACAAGGCAAAGGCAACCCTAGAAACTCAATCCAAACTGGGACCCGCAACTTGGTGTCATCCGAGACAGTGAAGTCTCGGGTCCACGACTAGAAAACCAACAAAAAATACTTGACATACCAGGGACCATGATTCAAGATTGGCTAAACATGATTGACCACAAAATGGAAAAGTACCCTTGGTTAAATTTTGGACCATATCAAGGTAGACCCCATGAGGGACCCAAGCGTTGTGGACCCATTCTTTAAGCACACTTTTAGGGGGAGTCCTCCCAATAAAGTACCCAACAAGAGTATGTTGCTCAAGCCATTGACAAGCAAAATCAAAACCAGGCAAAGGTAAAACCACATCAATTGGGGAGTCAAAATACTTACCTCATGAAACACTTTCAGAACAAATTTTTGGGGTTGTTTGTTCAGAGGATGAGCCATTGAGCAGAGCCATCGAACCGCCAACACCAACAAGAACTGTTGGGTTAGAGTCAGTTAAAGGCATATTAAAACAAAAAAAACCGTAGTAAATGTGGTTGTACACACAAGAAAAGAGAAAAATCTTGCACCAATAGCACAGTATGACACAAGAGGGGCCAAGAATGACTATAGGCACAAGAAAACCCCAGTAGAGCTTATACACCTCAACCATTTTTTTTCTACTCAATTGGGTTAGATTTGACCTTGCCATTACATCTAGGAGACCCAAAAACAACTAATGCTTGTCAAATCATCAAAATTCGACAACTTCATCTGAAGACATATAAGGTTTTTTTAGCCGAGTGATTATAATTTTAATATGTTTTGGTTTTATTTTTTTAAAGCAAAAATGGCAAAGCCATTATATAAATTAATATAAGTATAAACATAGATTTACATATTATAATCCTGGCTCAAAAGAGGCATACCAATAGGAAAGAACTAGGAGAAGAAAACCTCCAGTTGTAGCCACAAAACAAAATATTTTTTATATTTTCTTTCCCATGCCCTGATTGAGAACATGCTCTCGAAACAATTACAAGTTTTTCAAAAATCCCCATCAAAACCCATAATTACAAAAGTTTTGTATCAGCAAATAGCCCAAATTATGAAAATTTCCAAAAATTAGGCTCCCTTCTCAAAACATAATTCATATTCTGCATCATTTGTTGTGTGAACATTTTGAAGTAACCCGAACAAAATGGCAGTCTCAATCACCATGCAAACAAAAAAGAGGAAAATTTGTCGATAGTGCACTCAAAAAAATATCTGACTTTCAATGAGAGTGGTCTCCACAGAATAGTATCCTCGATATGTGATTTGCCTTCAAATTTGCAAAAAGATTCAATCCTCCCCACGTTTTTCTTGTTGTTGCAACATTTATGCCTCTTCCTATCCCTCGATAACAAAATGAAAACACCACACCAAGAAGGGATAAGAGTAAGAATGCCTTCTACCACGATCAAGGAAACCATTGACACTATACACCTTCCACTTGCTGCTAGAATTTTGAAATGTATCGCCCATAAAGACTCCACTATCTTTCATTATGTCTCTTGCAAGATACTCCTGCATCATTATACATAAAAGGCTTGCTCTAAAATAGTGGGTCTTCTAAAGCCATCTCAATATATGGACCCATCTCTGTTGATTAGGGAGGACAAAACTAATCATTCGAATATCCATACAGGTCACCAGATAATGATGACTTGGGTCAAAGAAAGTAGAGAATCCTATACGAATTCACAACTTTTGAGTCATGCAAGGATGGTCCTTTGAAGAACAATTGTTACTGATTCATGGAGCCTTGATAGGCTTGTGAATGGATAAGGATAATGCATCTGATGGTCTTACTGGTTACTGGTTACTAGTTTTCCCACAATAATTCAACTCAAAGAAAATACATGTGAAGGAAAATTTCCTTCTTGTACAAATTTTCATTGTTGGTGTAGGGTAATTTTATACTTATGCAGCCACAAGTGAGTGCTTGAGAGCATTCAATACTTGAGGATATATGGAAAGCAGACAAGATGATGCAGATATGTACCATTATACCATATAATCTTTTGGAGTACAAATTTTGTTATTGGTTGCTTGTATGTAGGGAATAACATAAGTTTTCTTCATTTTAGAAGTTGAAATTTGAGCACGTTTGATCATGTAGAGACACCCACCTCAACACCTGAATACACACATTTTGAAATAATTTTTTGTTTTACCTATTTATTCATTCTTCGACAAGGTCACTGCTAGATCGTGCTTAGATCAAATTCAACCTTCAGATAAATGTGAAAATTTTCCTGTTAGAATTTTTTTATACAATGCAAGTTTTCTACACATTAAACTTTGGCTTCCTTTCTTCATTTTGAAATGTCTTGGTGAAAATGATATCTAATCTTTTTCAAATGAATGGACATTGCAAATATCTCAACCATGGGGATCTAATGTTACAACCCTCAGATAAATATTCAAGACTATTCTTTTGTTGAAAACCCTAGGCTCCATCTACAAATCAACAACACAAATTAGAAACTCCAAATGTTTGATTCAATCTTCCAATGGAAAAATACTATTCTAGAGTTGCAGGAGCTGGAAACCATTGTTCAAGCTTTCAGGTGGCTGAAAATTGTCACTTGGTAAACAGTCATGATACCCTATGATTTTTCCTTCAAATTTGTTGTACACCCTGCCTTTATACGGATTAAAACATGATGAAAATCACTGTAGATCTTTGCAAGAAAAGTCCTTGCAAATATTCAAATCTAAAACCATCCTATTGAAAACTATTCCTATTCATAAATCTAAAAATCTTCACTTTGAAAACCTAGGATTTGCATACAATGGACTAGCAACAGTTTCTTCTAGCTCTATGTGCTTCAAACTGTAACATGAGACTCCATGTTGATTTGAAGAAGGGATGGGGTACTTTCTATGTCCTCAACCACCTTAAAAACATGATGAGCACACTTACTGCCACTTACACTTGGTTGAAAGACTCCAAAAGCACTCCATGATCATCCTTTCTTCTTGAACCCTTGGCCAACATCTGTAAAGAGTGCTTCATCGGGTCACCCTATCCTTTGCCATGGCAAATTTCTCAATTAATTTTGCCTCAAGGATTCATGTCACTTTAATCGGTGCTTCACCCTGCCCTTTGCCATGGCAAATTTCTCTAATAATTTTTCCTCAAGGATTCATGTCACTGTAATCAATGCTTCTCCCTACCCTTTGCCATGGAAAATTGCTTAAAGAATTTTCCTCAAGGATTCATGATAGTTCTTAGAGACCAACAACACATCCAGGATCACAACTTCCTTTTACTTGATTTGGGCATAGCTTCAAAAGACAAATTGGCACAATCTTAATAATGACAACCATACTTTGGACAAGGACAACCTCAAAGAGAAAACCATGACACTTGGATTTAATTTGCAACAATTTGACAGGTGAGTAGAATGAAATGCAAGAAAACAACCTCCAAAAGATTATCATGGAGGAAAAGATAGGATAAAGGAAAAGAGGAAGACAAGGCAGCAAAGAAGGACGAAACAAGGAGGGAGACAAGGCAGAAAGAAGAGAAGAGTGCCACAAAGGATCCCCAAAAGGACAGGATATTGACGAGGAAAGAAAGACTAGACAAGGAGGGGAGGAAAGAGCCATGAAGAAAAAATGAGAAGAGGATAGAAAAGGAATGACACACCAAACAAAAAAGGAAAAGCGGACCGCGAAAAAAGGAACAAAAGCAACAAAGAAAACAAAAGGACAACAAAGAAGAAATAAAGAATGAATTAATGGAATTTTTTCTCCAAGGCATCCATAATAATCAAGCTATGCAAATGAGGGTACTGAATAATTTGTTGAAACTCGTTCTTGACTATCAAATCCACTGAGTCACAACCAAGATTGGCAAGGCAATTCGCCACCTTATTACCTTCTCTATACGTATGGGAGATTGTATAACACTGGAACTTCTCTAGCAAATTCCAGACATTCTGGAGGATGTATTTCAAATCCCTATTTATAATACTCTTTTTCTTACACGCATTGATGATTATCAAAGAATCTCCTTCCACATGGATTTTATGAATACCAAGATTCAAAGCAGCCTCAAGACCAAGCAATAGTGCTTTTGCTTCAACAACATTATTTGTTCCCCTTGGGAGGGGAGATGACATGAGTAATATATTACAGTACCAAAAGAATCCCTCAAGCAGATGCCAACCCCAAAAATACCTAGGTTTCCATGAGATACTCCATCAAAGTTTAATTTGATGATATCTGAGGTTGGAGGTGACCACTTTACTAAATTTCTATCTACTTTTAGGGAGGATGCAGAGTGGAAACTTCCTAGAAAAGGCAATGAAATTTGAATCCAAGATTGCAGAATGTTAGCATCCCAATCTAAAAATTCTGAACTAACATTTTAATGTTTAGTTACATAAGCATTAACAACTTCTGAAATGGCTTTAACAATTTTTGCATGGACTATCTTTTCTGGAGAGAAATTATGTCTGAAGATGTGAAGATTTCTTTCCCACAAAATATTCTAGATGACTAATGATGGGACAATATACCATATACAAGAAAAAAAGGATCGCTTGTAAATAAGATGACTAGATATTGATGTCCTTGATCCAACAAAAAAAATGAATTTTGATACATACAAAAAAAGTTGTGTTACCAAGTAAATCATGTCTAAATTGTAATTGGTTTGACTTCAAAACTTAATTAAGAAAAAAATATATTCAATGAAATATTATGAAACCAATTGCATGCACTGGATATTGTAGTTACAAATCTAAATTCAAAAAAAATAGAATTTTATCCTTCATAGATAAAATATGTGTTAGCAAGTACACGTCACTCTTTAAAAATGGTGTTTACTATTAAAAACTAGTTTTCGAAGGAGATGGAAAAATAAATGCAATATGATTCCAAAAAAATTTAAAATATATATAGAGAGAGAATCTAGAGAAAAAATGCCACAAATCACTAGTTTGCGTCATCTTCAAATTCCTCACGGTTTAGAAGCTATAGGTGCTCGAAAGTGAAGAATTAGTTAAAAAAAAATAGTTCAATGTCCAGTTTGGCCAAAAATTGTAAACCAGTATTGTGGGATCACCCTTTAGTTGCATCAAATCATTTCCTTTTAGCTCCAAATCTTATTATCCTAAGAAAACTAGAGATTCAAGTTTGATTGACTCTCCTTAGGTTTGAAAGTCAATCTCTACACCTTGCAATCTCTTAGTTTCAATGAAATTTTGGGATTAATGAATAAAAGGTTTTACTAACTCATCAAGAAAGAGTTGGCATTGGAATATCACATAGTATTCACATAGAATTGCTCAAGTTTTTATTAATATTTTTTAAGAGTAAACCAACTTACACCATATAAGAGAATACTAGAATTCATTAGGTCAATATACTTCCAAATGACATCAAGTTCTATAGACTAACAATAAAATAAAATTCCAAACCTTCTAAATTCTATTAACCAAGGACATGTATTTGGAATTCATTCACAAAAATATCTTTAGACTATAGAAGGCAGTGGCACAAGTACTATATGTGTAGGATTGGCAAATGTTTTTTATATAGGAATGTGAATCAAAGGGCCAAGAATTATAAGGATGTATACTATCGTAGATACTACTTGATCAACACAAGGAGATATGAGACCTATTTTATAGAGTAGAAAGGTGATTCAAAATTATTGATGTTTAGGATCATATTGAGTTTGTTGTTATTTAATTCAATATTATAGATATTTGTTTCCTCTTTAAATGAAGGGGAGGAAAGGTCTTCCAAATATTATCATCCAAAAATAAAATATTACTCTTGTCAAGTTATTGCCAAATTTTGGCACTCGATTTGAATCTAGTTCAAAATTTGGATTGCTAAGTTTTTTTCACTTAGTTTGAGCCTCAATACCATGTTGATGGTACAAGTCTCTACATTATATTGAATCCACTTTAGATCAATATACATATATGTATGTATGTTTGTGATGTTACATATATATGTATATGATGATACATAGGTATGCATTTTTATATGCATAATATGATGCTTCAACAATTTTCAAATGTTATTTATGTAATACACTAGTAAGTTTAAGTAGAAATATCAATCTAACACTCAATGTCAATAACAACAACTAAAATGTTATGAAATTTAATATCAAACATTTTTTATGGTAAATCATGTCAATTATATAGTTAAATAAAGTGATGGTAAAGCTAATTATGCTTTAAAATGAAGTCTTATTTGTTGTCATGGGGTCACAATTTATGGTTCCAATGTAATGTACCCCCTAAAGGTACAAAGTAAAATATTGATTTATAAATATGTGTTTCCATTTTGAGTGAAGTATATGTGAAATTAGCTATCAAGGTAAAAGTACAAGTCTACCCTATCTATTGTGACAATGACAAGACCATGCAAATATTTTAATGCATTAATGCGATTAAGCTAGAAACTATGGTCAATTATTAGGAAACAATATCTGATTTTGGATGTGAAGACTACTCATCAATATGGTAAGATTAACATTTTTTTCCAAAAATATGATGCATGATAAGCCAAGTACCTATGTAAAATGTGATTACAAAATACTAAATAACTCTATTGCAAATTAATCCTATGATGTTGGTAAAAGACCTTGATCACGTATTTGTAAAAAGTAACTAATATTTATTCAAACAATGGATGCAATAGATACTGGGTGCAAGTGAAATTCCTACTCTAAAGATTCAAAACAAGATTGAAATGAATAAGGGAAAACACTAACAAACACTCAAGATTGGCCTAGTTGAATTCAAACAAAATACAAAGAAAATGAAATGTTTTACCTTGCTTGAATTGATGAGTTTGGTTGGCCCTTTTTGATGCTTTATTGTGTGCTCCTTTTTTGGAAAAATGGCATTCAAGTGTGCTCAAAATGAAGCTAATGGGATGAAGATTGAAATGGTGGATATGGGTATTGGATTGGATGCAAGATGGTGGCTCTAATGGCTACAACAATGGAGGTGTGTGATTGTTGGAATATGTGCCTCAATCCTTACTGACATGGAACTCCTGAAGGGAAAATTCGTTGTGACATTGTTCATGTCTGGGCGACTAACTATTCTAAATCTACTTGATAAGCTAACATCGCCATGATGGAGTTGATGTCTTGTCGAATGAAGTCTATTGCTGTAACTAGGAGCATTCAGCATGACCTTTTGTCAAATGGAGTTCTCTAGGCAACAGTTTGATCTTATCAGGCTAACTCACAGGTGTCAGGGAGAAGTCCCAGTGAATGGTGAAAGTCTCACTGATAGTATTTGGCTATCGGTGTAACACAAGGATCATCGGGGAGAGGTCACAATGAAGAAGAAAGGTCTCACCGATGGGAGTTTTCTTTTGGTGTCTTTGCGATGACAAAATACTTCATTATGAAGTCTTGGTGACTTGGATAAGTCACGTCGACAGTCTTACCAATAGCATGTGGTCATCGAAGTAACTCTCAGTGCCCGGTGAAAGGTCTTGGCAAAGTCAAATGTCTTGCCGACTCGGCAAGACATTTGCACTCGGTATGTGGTCTTAGCAAAAGGCATAAGTCTTTCCGACTCGGTAAGACTTGGTGATGCTCGATGAAAAGTCCCAGTGATGAAGAGAAGTCTCACCGACTCGGTAAGACGTGATGGAACTCGATGTAAGGTCACAGCGAAGATCGGTATGTCTTGCCGATGGAATGTCTCATCATTGTGACTTGTGGCATTTGATATGAGTCTCACCAAAAAGCGATAGTCATGCCGAATGGAAAACACACGACAGCATGACTCAAAGACTTCGATATGAGGTCTTGGCGAGATCAATATGTCTTGCCGATGGTCTCTCTGAGTTCGATATGACTTGCAAGCATCAGTAAAACATCTTGCCGATAGAAACGTATTGAATGTCAATGGACTTAGTATGACTCATGGCGTTTGTTGAAACCTCTTGCTGACTATTGGAGACTTAAGCCGATTACTTTGTGGCATCGGGGAGACACTGTTAGTGTCTCACCGATATGCCAACAAAATTTGATCGCCTTTGACCGTGTGACCATCCTATGTGGCATCCCGCTAGACCAATCAGAGGAAGCGGATTTCAAATGGATGACAGTTGGATTTTTGCATCAGTTGCAATATTGGAGAAAAACTGCATGCAAGGAAAATTTTGAAAAGGCATGGAAACTTTCTTCGATGGAGCATTGGTGGATAAGGATCAACAAGAGGATAAAATCAAAATGTGATAAGAATTCTGAAATGAGTCGAATCGGTTGTGTTGAGAGTTTTTTTGTAACTGGATGAACAGTGAATGAAACTACTGTGAACTAATACCAGAGATTTGTATCTCTGATTGTATGTAATTGTTGTTACTATAATACAAAGAGATTTAGCTTGGTGTGGTGGGTTTTTTCCCGAAAGGGTTTCCCACGTAAATTTGTTGTTCATTGTCTTTGAGTATCTTCTATGTTTCTGTAAATCTTTCATGTGTGTCTTGATTGAATTGTAATTTGAAAATTAAAAGTCCTGCATTGCCTTCTTCCCTATGGATTTGACGTTAGGAAAGTGTTTTCATACCGTTGCTTTCCTTACAGTGATTGCATGAAAATTGCTAAGTTGAATGCTTGAGAGTTTGAGTGATTAGTGTGTTGATCCAAATGGGGGAAATTCCACCACTTTTAGGGGAAGTGCCTCTAAAGCCATGGATGGCTAATATGCATCCAAGGTGGAGAAGATCAAGGGCCAGGGTGAGTTGAGGACTCACAAGCCCTCTCATGAAGACATGTGGCAGATGAAGTGGACAAAGGGGAGATGAGGTGGATATGATGTGGAAAAGGTAAGTCTTGTCTCATCCACCCACATCATGGGATGATGTGACAATAGAATAATTTTAAATTCTTCTAAAATCTCCCTTGGTTTTGGAAATTTGACCTTGGGATTGGGAGAGGAATTTTAAATTAGTCTTTTATTCCTTCAAGGATGTTGGAGAAATAAAGTGGAATTAAAAATTCCACATAGGATGCATGGGGGGAATAAATGTGAATTTTAAATTCACATGGGGAGGGGATGTCTTCTCCAAAAGGAGAGAGCATTTAATGAATTTTGACTAAGGACACATTCCATAAATGGCATGAGGATTAGGTTAGCATAATCAATGATTAAGGTTGTGCAAATGCAAGATTAGATGGACTAATGACAGATTAAGGGAAAGTGGAAAATTATGGAGGATGTGACCCTAATGATGATTAGGGATGTGCACATCCTAATCATAGATTAATTGGATTAATCTGGATTAAAGGGGATTATGGATGATGTGACATGAGGAGAGAGAAGAAGATGAATTAAAAATTGATTTAATTCATTTAGACCAAATGACTAAATTAAATAAATTGACTTTTTATTTAATTTAGAGAGGAATGGGGTAAGGTACTTGATTAATTAATTAAATACCTTAGGGGACATTAGGCTGAGATGGAAAATTAACCAAATAATAAAATATTTGATTAATGTGGATTAGGGATGCAAGACAGAGGAATACAAGGGTGAATTTGACCATATGGGAGTGGTCAAATTTAGGTGTCTACAAATACATTCAAAAAGTATCACCCATGAATTGTATACATCAAGAAAAAATCCAACAAAATAGAGTTATTATCATAGATAAATGCTTACAATTGATACTATCATTTTCCAACCAAAGAATAGGTAGTTTCATAAAATGTTGTAGTTGTGAGAGTTTTGTTAGTTGTTAGACATGTATGCAAAATGTTGAAACATAAATAAGACACTTTTTTTTTCTACTAAATGACTTGATAATATTTCCATCTCATGGAATGCAATAATAGATAAATATGCACAAAATGGATCTGTCTAAAATTATTTAGAAACTATCATGAAATCAATATTGGTTGATGTAAAACAAGATACCATAAACTTTGCTAGCATCCTTCCTACTTGCACAATCATGAAACTTTGGAACAAGGTATCAATATCCTTTAAAATGAAATAGAAGCTAAGATAAGGTAAAAAACAATCAAGAATAGAGGATAAATGAATAAATTATTGAAACTATGAGTTCCCTAATAGTCATGTACACAAAATGAGAAAGCATAGACAAGACACATGAATTGTTTGATAGAACACCTCTAAGAAATATACTCTTGGGAATGCAATATTTGTAGGATATAAATAGAATGGATTTATTAAAAGGTTGGAAGGATAGAATAATTAATTTAGATGTATTTATGATTTCTTTGGTAGACGTTCATGCAAAAAATAGAAACATTAACAAAACATGCATGTTGTTTGATAAAATGCCTCAAAGAAATATGGACTCATGCATGTAAATTGCAAAATATTTGATAAGGCACATGAATTGTTTGGCATAATATTGCAATCAAATGTCATCTCATGGTGTAGAATGTTTGCAGGATCTACATAGAATGGATCTGTTGAATGATTGTGGAAACCTTCAGGCTCATACTTTTAATAAAACCTACTAGAAAAATACATTCCAAAACCTAAACAAATGTGATAATCAACCAAGAATAAATGAATATTTTTTTCTTAACAAAAAAAATGGAAAATCTAAATGTAAAATCATTACGAGAATTCCAAATACTTGTGATAGTCATCCTCATACCTGTAAATTTTTGTAGTCATTCTCTATTGATTGCATCTTCAATGTTGTTGTTGCAAGTTCCTAATGCCTTCTCCAATGTAATTGTAGCATCATAAATTGTCACCCTTGATAATTGCACACTCTGTTTTGCTCCCCTTAAGTTATTGGACCTAATTGAACCCCTAGTTTTCTAAATTATGTATTCTATGGCCCATTTTTAACAATTACCGATAAATTGCGAGTGGAAAACAAATGCATTCATCTAATACTTTTCCCTTGACACCTTGATTTCTATAAAATAGGGTTGGGACGCATACGCCCAAGGTGAATTAGTCCCCTATTTTGGCTCCAAATTCAAATATGTCGGTGTCGGTACTTTATTATTTGCAATTCAAAAGTCCAAAGTCAGCTATTGGGATTTAATTTTTGAGAAATTAGAATAATTGCACATAAGTACCTAGTTATTACATCATTTGAAAAAAAACAAGAGAAATCTAGCAAGAAGTGAAATGATTGAGCTAGATTATTGTCAAGATCATTATCAAACAAGTCAAGAGAATATTTTCAACGATTTATTGGAGAAATTCAAGATCCAAGATTCATGTAAAATATTATGTGAGTTTATACATGTTTATGTTATCATATTGTTTGTGAAGGCTAACCCTTTTGTAGGTCTCAAAGAAATTCAAGAAATTAAAGCAAATCAAGCAAGCAAGATCCAAGCCTTGAGATATTTGTATGACTTCAGTCTTTCAATGAAGCCATTAAAGGGTGGTGATTTGTAGCACTTTTATTGATTCATCATTCCTTCTTCTCATTTCTCCATTTATCATTGACATTACCATTGTGGAAGTGGAAACACTAACATGGGGTTTGACTAAGGCAAGCCCCTAAATGGTACATGACATATATTCACACCAACAAGTTCTAAGCTCTATTATATCATTGTAGCAAAGATGTATACTGACCCTCATGATGGGAGATATAAAATACTTTCATTTAAGGATTTTTATGTTTAAAAAGACTTGTTGTTATTGTTAATTGACATGACTGGCGGTAGACAATAGATTAACATATTTGCTTATTTTACTTTATGTTTAACTAAAGTAGTGAATATTTTGGAAGTAATAGCTTATGTTAAATGTGTTTCTTTATGATGACTTTGGATGAGATAATTATGTTGCATTGATCTTTATTACCATGATTGTTGTCCTTTTTTCTTAAGGGTTTTTAATAGGGTATCTTAAAGGTTGATGAGATGGTTAAACTCTCTATTTAATCATGAGGAATGACTATGCCATAGATGGGCCTTGCTAGATGATAAGTCACTCAAAGTTTGAATTGACTTCTTTATAGTCGATTGAGGAACTTTTACTTCCAGCGCCAATCTGGCATAGTTCTGGCATAGTCCTCCTTAGTCCACTTCAGTTCTATTTTTAGTTTCATTTTGTAATCTGTAGTTGGTCGCCTTAAGTTTTGGTAGTTAACACCATGTTAGAAGCTAATAAGGATATTTTATAAATATCCATATTTCGGTCTTAGTTAGGAGTTAGATAATTTGCAATCAGAATTTCTATAATCATAAGCAATACTTTGTTTTGTGTTCTACTTTTGATCAATGAGAAGGGAAGCAAGAAGTTAATCAATTCACTGTGTTAAAGGATCTTACCTAAGGAAGAGCAGGGCCCACTCAACCGATGGAACGATCTTATGGTATTTTTGTTAAGTGCTTTTATTTTCTGATTCATTAATATTAATCTATAGTAGAAACTGATTTTGAATTGTTCAATCGTTGAAATCATCTTCTACCTTGGTAAATGTTAAAATTGGATAAATACTTTTGTTTACAATTGTGTTTCGAAGTTTCAGTTTATTATGGTTAAGATCGAATTGTTAGAATGGTTAGATTTATTTATTAGAAATGTTGAATTGAACCATTAGAATTGTTAATAGGTTTCTTAGATAAATTAGATTTAGATGTTGTTTGAATCGATTAAACTTGATGTTTGTTTGTTGAGTTTCATTAAAGCAATGTTAGGAATTTATGGAAAGATGGAGTTGAAGTCTGTTTAGAATCTGTTCATGGAGATTAGTCTTTATGCTTTTTAGAATAATCATCATTTTCCTGCAATTCATTCTTGCTCTTGAATTAGCGTTTACTTTCCAACAATTAAGTTATGGATTTCTTTTGAAGCAAAATAGAATTAATTTGAATTTCATGTTTTAGGTTAGGAATTAAAGTAATCATTAATTGTCTCCATGAATTGGTCTAAATCAAAGTCAATAAAGTCAGAATTAAGTCAACATGATTTTAAATTAGAAGCTAAAATAGATTTAAATCTTAGGAATCACTCGCTACAATTTAACTCCTGAAAGCTCCTAAAGTAGGAAAAATGATACCTAAAGTCACTGTTTATAGTGCAAACCCCCCCAAAAGAATCTGTGACAACTATCCTTATCGAATATTTCTCTGAGACACACCCAGTTCAATAAAAGAATTAATTAAATGATGCAAGTTGTGGCATCAATGACCTTGCCCATCATTTTTGGCGCCATTTTTGGGGATACTTAAACAATCTGGCTATTTAGTGTGAAGCCTTAGTGTTGATAGGGAAGAGAGATCTAAAATTGTGGATGAGACGAAATAGAGACCAACTAGGAAGGTTTCTTCCATGAAACGTTGACATTAGAAGAAATCTTGATTTTGATCAAGAGGATATCTAGCAATACCAGATTGAAAATCAAGAAATTAATCAGGAAAACCCCATTGAAAATCAAGAGGAGAACAAAAATCCATTTCCATGAGAAGTGGGTGACCAACTAGTACGTCCCCCAACAAATAGGACCTTTCAAATCCTATCAATCTTGAAAGACAGCTTGATGAACCCCCTATGAAAAACATTTCGCCCTCAGTTCTTCCAACATTTAGGGTAAAGAATGTAGAAGACCCTGATCAATTCCTATTTGAATTCAAAATCTTATGCCAAACCTATGATTATTCAACTAATAATCAGAAATTGAAGTTGTTTCCTTCTACTTTGAAAGAATCAACTTTAAGATGGTTTATGGGTCTAGGATCAAGAACGATTAGGACTTGGCAGCAGATAAAGACCAAATTCTTGGACAAATACCAAGATTATTGTCAAGTGAGAGATAGAAAGGAGGAATTGTTTCGCATAAGGCAACTAGAAGATGAAATTCTAGAAGACTATGATGATAGATTTTAATTTGTGCATCAACGATCCACTAATGGGCTAGATGATGAAATCAGCAAAATAATTTTCCTGAGAGGGATTGAAGATGAGTCTAGAGAGTCCTTGAACCTAATGGGAAAGGGAGACATTAACAAGCTTTCCTTGGACAACATTGTGGAGATCTGTAGAAACTACTCTAGAACTAGAGTGGGGACTCGAAACTCCAGAAGGAACAAGGCTCACACCACTGATGTATCAGAAGTAATGGAAGAATTGGCGAACATGAAGATTGATCTACTACTACATCTTAACATGCAAGGAGAAAAGAGAACCACTGAACCCTTGTCAATTTATTGATCCAAATGTAGGGGAAAACACCTTTTGAGGGAATGCCCATTAAATCAAGTTGAAATTTGTGAGATTTGTGAAAAAAACACCCAACTAGTTCCTGCAATTTTTTGGCAAGAATAAAAAGCAATATCAAGAAACCACCAGTGGTCGAAGAAGAGCTCAATTATGTCGGCCAAAGACCCCAGAACCAAGGGTATAACACAAATCAAAGACAATATGGTTCACAGTCAAACTGTAATCAAAACCCATGGTAGAACCAAAATCAATGGACACCCCAATATCAGCCACAACCCCCACCTACATGTTGGGGACAACCAGAATGGATGAATCCCCATTGGAACCAATCCCTGTGGCAGGCTAACCAACAACCACAATGACAAGCAAATCAACCCTCATGGCAACAGAATCAAAACGAATTCCAACCATGGAAAAATCAAGGACAAAAACGACCCTAGGGACAAACACCTCTGACCCTTAATGCCCCTAATGCTTCCAATGATCAAGTGAATCAACCCAAAATGCCAGCTCAACTAGTTCCCAATCCAAAAAATGCACAAACTAATACAAACAACCCTAATGTAAATGTAGTAGATGTTAATGACATATAGTTGCAAAGTCGAAATGTGCAAACTGCACCAACTAAGAAAATTCTAGAAAGAGAGGAAGAAAAAAAAGAACAAATGTTGGAAGGGAAACAAACTATCAAAAAAGCTCCCTATCGCAAGAGATTGCACGAAGGGAAAACTAATCCTAAAACCTCTTCCCCTAACTACATGAATGTAATTGATTCACAACTTCTTAAAGAGTTGGAAAAGATTAACGTTGAGATACCTCTGTTACAGGGCAATCAAAGATATACCCAAGATCAATCAGTTAGTACAATCCCTTTGCATGAAGATGCTAGGAAGGAAAAAGAAAATGCCTTCAACAATTATGTTAGAAGATTAATCTTTACTTGGTAAAGGTTATTCTTTAATTGTAATTATTTATTAACTTGTAAGAATATTCCAAAGGAATCCCTACAAGTCTTTTGTTTTTTTTTCATCTCACACATGTGTGAGGATGGCTTATTTTTAATTCCTTTATTAAGGAATATTGGTAACCACCTCCTTAAGAGGTGACACTTTGCACACACATAGATGAATGGTGGCATTCATTGAGTTGGGAGTTACATTTTAACTCCTCCTTCTCACCTCTACTTATTGAGGTGCCTCTCCTCTCATTCTTCAAGATTCAAGCAAGCAAGCTAAGGTTGAAGCTCTCTCTCTCTTTGTATTATTCTTTAGGCATTTTTCCTCCATTCATAATATTGGGGTTTTTTCTTGTTTTTTCCCTTTAACAAATTTTTGTGTCTCTCTTGCTTTGGTGGTGCTTGGTTTGGCTACTTCAATTTATTTGGTAATCTCTTTCCTTCAAACAATTGCTCTTTATTAGTACTTTCCATTGCTCTTTTCTATTTCCTTTCATTGTATCAGAGCTTGGTATTACTAATATCTTGTGAGCTATATTGTTGAAGGTTTACCAGATTTTTCAGCACACCATTGGAGACACTCTCAAAGAGGAGAAGAAGAGCAATTGTCTAATCTTGGTTGTTTTTTGTCTTCTAACCCTTGTGTAAGATTTCTTATCTAAAAATTTCTAAGTTTTTCAAATTTCAAATCTATGCAATATATTTTGCATGCATGTTTTATTTTTTGCATAAAAATTTAAAAACCCTCTAATAAAGGGTTATTTTTTCAAAAAAAAATTAAAACAATTCATTAGTTTTGTAATTTTTTTGGAATATTAAACTAAATCTCTAAAAAAAAATTACTATATTTTACATTTTGTCAAAAAAATCAATTTTTTTAGGGATCTAACCCTAGTTCAAAAACTCTTTTTAAAAAAAAACTAATCTACTTTTTTGCATTATTTACATGTTGAAATTTCTTTAAAAAAAATCAATTTGTTTTTGGGCTTTTTTAGAATTTTTGATTCTTAAATCTCAAAAAAAATCTTAAACCCTGACCTTTTTTGGTAGGGATTTTATTTCAAAATAGTATTCGAAGTTTTTTTATAAATAATAATAATACAAAAAAATCTTATCTTAATGCTTTGGTTCATTCCTTGGCCATCGCCTTCTTTCCTTTGTTGCAGCCTTCCTCTGGTGATTTCACTGACCTCTGCACAGTAAGCACCCAACTCTTTTCTCCTTGTGTGCCCTGCTCTCTGCATCGCCCTTCCTTCAATCTCCCATCCCCTGTGCGAATCATAGTATTTGTTCCTTAAAAATAAATATTATTAAAATTTGCATCTTCAAACTTTTCTTTGCCTCTTTCAAATTTATCCTGCCCATTTCCTTAAAAGCAAAAAATCAAAAGCTTTTACTTAAAGCTTCCCCCACCGACTTTGTTTTAAGGAAAAAAAAGTTACTAAAATAAAGGTTCCTAAATTAAACTTTTTTGCATAAAAGCTTTTCTTTTAAAAGAAATAAAGTTGAGTTTAAGTTTTTTAAATTTACTTGTGTTTTTATGAAAGTTTAAAGTTTAAGTTTTTTTAATATATAATCTCTTTTTTTAAGAAAAATAAATCATTCATAGTTTTTAATAATTGTTTTATTTAAAAATCTATTAATTTCTTTATATTTATAAATTTTATATAGTTTTTTATTAATTAAAAAGGATATTAAAATAATTTTAAAATTTAGATATTCAATATAAGGAGTTTATTTTGTTTTTAGGCAATTTATTTAAATAGGTTTTTTTTAAGATTTAATTTGATCAAGAGGGAGCAAATATTTACAATAGTTATTTTTCTCATAAAGTTGTGAATTTTTTTTTACAATCATGTCTACTTTAATTCCTGAAATTAAGTTGAATTCTTCTAACTATCATTCTTGGAAAACTCATATATGCTTTATTTTTCGGTTTAAACATCTTTTAGATGTAGCTACAGATCCTAAATCTAAACCAGGTTCATCTGCATCCAAAGATGAAATCGAAAAATGGAATCTCAAAAATGAAGAAGCCCTTGGCCTCATAGGTATCTCCATGTCACCCGAACTTTATGTTCACATTGGGACATGTACAACTGCCTATGAAGCATGGGACAAACTCAAAACAATTTATGATAGTACAAATGAATCAAGAAAAATTCAAATTCAAGATCAACTTGAAGATTTGAGGTATTCTGATTTTAAATCAATGGATGAATTTTTATTGAAATTTGATGTTTTAAATAGTCAATTGGATGGTTTAGGAGTTAAATTAGATAATCTTAGATTAATTCATCTTATTCTTAAAAAGTGTCTTCCTAGACAATTTCAACAATTCATTACTAATATTCATGCTCAATTAGCTATTCCTTCTTTAGCTACTCAATTAACTTATGATATTTTTCGTGATTTATTAAGACAAGAAGAGGCTAAGTTAATTTAGTTTGGTACTCTTAAGTCTAATGAACATGCTTTCTTGTCTAATCATAAGCAAAATTTTAAACCTCATTCTTAAACAACAACATTATAATTCCAAACCTCATTATAATAATGGCAATGATCCTAGAAAGTTTAACTCTTCTAAGAAACCACATTGCACTTATTGTAATAAGGATGGTCATTGGCCACATTGTTTTAAAAAGAAAAATGGACTCATGGCAAAATGAACAAATTAAACCTAATGAGCAATAATCAATGGTGCTTTTACTTGTAGTTCTAATGTTTCTCAACCTCTTGAATGGGTTATTGATTCGGGTGCATCTCAACATGTTATTTCACATAAAGAAGTTTTTGAGTCTATGCAACCTGATATATCTAATATTCCTCTTCAACTTGCAAATAATCATACTTGTAAAGTAGAAGCAATTGGAGATGTGAATGTTCCTAATGGTAAATTGCATGATGTTTTATATGTTCCTGAATTAAAGACTAACTTGCTTTCAGTTGCTAAGCTTTGTCAAGATTATAAAATAGAATTTTACAAAGATATGTGCTATGTTATTGATCCAAAACAAAACAAGGTCATTGCTAATGCTAAATTAGACAATGATAATTTGTTCAAATTTTATGAGTTTGCTCAATCTAGATGCTCTTTAATATCTACCATTGATTTCAATGTTTGGCATGAAAGACTTGGTCATATAAATGCTAACAATATTGCTTTAATGCAAAAGCTTAATATGGTAGATGGATTGCCTAGTATTGTTCCATCTAAAATTGTATGCACAGGATGCATGAGTGGTAAGATGCATAGGGAGCCCTTTCCACATGGTCAATCATGGAGGGCAACTCATAAGTTGCACCTAGTTCATAGTGACCTTTTGGGACCCATGGAGAATAACTCCATCCAAGGATCAAGGTATGCACTTACTTTTGTTGATGATTTTTCTAGAAGAACTTGGATCTATTTTCTTCATAGTAAGGATCAAGTTCTTGATATATTTTCTGAATTTCATAAATTTGTTGAAAGGCAATCTGGTTTTAAACTTAAAATTCTTAGAACTGATAATGGAAAAGAATATGTGAACAATGCTTTTAATAGTTATTTGAAAACATTTGGTATTAAGCATGAGCTAACTATTCCCTATACACCTCAACAAAATGGTGTAGCGGAAAGGAAGCATAGAACTATTGTTGAAATGGCTAGATGTATGTTACATGCTAAAAATATGTCTTATAAATTTTGGGCAGAAGCTATGTTTTGTGCTACTTACATTAATAGGACTCCTACTAAAGCTTTAAAGGATATAACTCCTGAAGAAGCTTGGTCTGGTAGGAAGCCCAATCTTAAGCATTTAAGGATTTTTGGTTCAATTGCTTATGTTCACAAACCTAAACAAAAGAGGCAAAAATTAGATGCTAAATCTTCTTATCATATTTTTGTTGGTTATGATGAACATTCTAAAGCTTATAGAGTTTATAATCCTCTTACTAACAAAGTTAAAGTTGCTAGAGATGTATGCATTGCTGAAAATGGTGTTCATGATTGTTCTAAAGTGCATAATATTGATTCTTCTCAAAATAAAGTTATTGTTGTGGAGGATACTCCTCAAGTTGAAACTCCTCTTAACCCTCCTAATGCATCTCTTACTCATAGTGATAGTGATGATGAAAATGTTGAAATTTCTCCTCATGATTCTTCTTCTAGTGATGATACTCCTACATCTAAAAGAATGCCAAAATGGTTTAAAAATTTGTTGCAAGAAAGTGAGGATTATTTAGCTAAAAATCCACCTAAAAGAAGAAAGGAAAATTATTGTAATCATGCTTTGATGTCTAACATTATGAATTCAAATGATCCTCAAACTTATGAACAAGCTAAAGATCAACCTCATTGGCAAAAGGCTATGTAAGAAGAATATGATAATTTAATTGCTAATAATACTTGGGATTTAGTTCCATTACCTCAAGGTAAGAATCTTGTTTCATGCAAATGGTTGTATAAAACTAAGGTTAATGCAACTAATGAAGTTAGCAAGTTTAAAGCTAGATTAGTTGCTAGGGGTTTTTCTCAAATTGAAGGTTTAGATTATAATGAAACTTTTGCTCTAGTAGCTAAGATGCCCACTATTAAATTAGTTCTTGCTTTAGCTTCTCATATGCATTGGCCTATTCATCAAATGGATGTAAAAGTGCATTTTTAAATGGTGATTTACATGAAGAAATTTATATGTCTCAACCTTTGGGTTTCATTAAGGAAGGAAATGAACATCTTGTTTGCAAATTGAAGAAATCAATTTATGGTTTAAAACAATCTCCTAGAGAATGGTATTCTAAAATTAATGCCTTCTTTTTATCTCAAGGTTTCATTAGAAGTAAAAATGATCCAAATTTATATATTAAGCATAGTGAAGATGATATTGTGATTATTATTTTATATGTTGATGATTTAATTATCACTTCTAGTTCTAACAATTTGATTAGTGATGTTAAGTCTCAACTCAATCAACAATTTCAAATGACTGATTTAGGCCTATTACATTATTTTTTGGGTATGCAAATTTGGAAACACCTAAAGGTATTTTTCTTTCTCAACATAAATATGCTCAAGATCTCTTAGATAGATTTAAAATGAATGATGCAAAGTGTGTTTCTACTCCTTGTGAATTAGGAACTAAATTAATGGTTGATATGGAAACTCCTTTTGTTGATCCTACTTTATATAGGCAATTAGTAGGAAGTTTAAATTATCTAACTCTTACTAGACCTGATATTTCTTATAGTGTTGGATTGGTTTCTAGATTTATGTCTAAACCACAACAAACTCATTTTAAAGTTGCAAAAAGAATTTTAAGATATGTTAAAGGTACTCTTAATCTTGGTCTTTTTTATGATGCAAATTGTGATTTTTCTTTAAAGGGTTATACTGATTCAGATTTAGGAGGTGATCCCAATGATGGGAGATCCACTTGTGGTTATTGTTTCTTTGTTGGATCAGGTGCAATCTCATGGAATAGTAAGAAACAACAATCTACTTCTCTTTGTTCTACAGAAGCTGAATATAAAGGTTGTACAAATGCATCTAAAGAAGCATTATGGTTAAGAAGATTACTTGAAGACTTGGGTCTACCTCAAAAGGATCCTACTCCTTTATATTGTGATAATCAAAGTGCTATTGCTTTGGCAAAGAATCCAATTTTTCATGCAAGGACCAAGCACATTGCTCTTCAACATCACTTCATTAGAGAGCAAATTGAAGACAAGCAAATTTCTCTTTTGTATTGTAAAGGTGAAGATCAAGTTGCAGATATTCTCACCAAAGCTCTTTGTAAAGATAAATTTCTCTTTCATTGTAAAAATCTTGGATTACAACCCATTGAAGGGTTTGATGTAACCTCCCCAAGTAAAGCTTAAGGAGGGATGTTAGAAGATTAATCTTTACTTGGTAAAGGTTATTCTTTAATTGTAATTATTTATTAACTTGTAGGAATATTCCAAAGGAATGCCTACAAGTCTTTTGTTTTTTTGTCATCTCACACATGTGTGAGGATGACTTACTTTTAATTCCTTTATTAAGGAATATTGGTAACCACCTCCTTAAGAGGTGACACTTTGCACACACATAGATGAATGGTGGCATTCATTGAGTTGGGAGTTACATTCTAACTCCTCCTTCTCACCTCTACTTATTGAGGTGCCTCTCCTCTCATTCTTCAAGATTCAAGCAAGCAAGCTAAGGTTGAAGCTCTCTCTCTCTTTGTATTATTCTTTAGGCATTTTTCCTCCATTCATAATATTGGGGTTTTTTCTTGTTTTTTCCCCTTAACAAATTCTTGTGTCTCTCTTGCTTTGGTGGTGCTTGGTTTGGCTACTTCAATTTATTTGGTAATCTCTTTCCTTAAAACAATTGATCTTTATTAGTAATTTCCATTGCTCTTTTCTATTTCCTTTCAATTCAAGTAGGGACTAAACTTACTGATGTGTTATCAGGAAGATTGCTTCCACAGAAATATAATGATCCTCGTAGCCCTGTCATAACACTGAGTATTAATGGAATTGAAATACCAAATGTCCTAATTGACTTAGGAGCTGTCATAAATGTCATTACATCTGATACAGTTGAAAAACTAGGAATGAAAACAATTCAGCCAACAACAACTGTTTTATAGTTGGCTAATCAATCAACTACAAAACCAGAAGGTATTATAGAAGAAATCATGGTTACAATTGATACATGGGATTACCCAATAGACTTTTTGGTTCTCAAATCTAGAAGGAAAGATTCTGGATACCCAATCATATTAGGTAGACCATGGTTGGCTACTGTTGCAACCTTAATTGACTATAGATCAAGAAGCATGATAATCACCAATGGAAAAAAACAAAAAGAATTGTCACTTTATCCACCTGCACAACCATCAATTCAAACAAACACTCAACTTTGGGTGGATGAGCATTTAGAATCAGAAGGTGATGGTATTGTGGAATTAGCAATGGTAACCATAAGCAAAAATATCCAAGAATGTGAAGAACAAGAGATAATTTCATAAAATGACCAAGATAATTGTCAAACAACATTACATGAACAACATTTTTGTCCTCTGAATACTCTTGTTGAGAAATCAATAAATTCTAAAACAGACACAAAGGATATTACAGTAGCAGGAGCTAAACCCCTTAATATCAATTCAACCTTATCCCCAACGCAAGAGGAAAAATTGAAAGAAATTTTAGAAAAACACACCGGAGCGTTTGCTTGGGAATATACTGATATGAGAGGTATCCATCCTTCAATATGTAGTCATCACATCTACATAGAAGATTTCAGACCAATAAGATAAGGGCAAAGGCGAATTAATCCTATTCTTCATGACATTGTTAAAAAGGAAATTGAGAAGCTGCTTAATGTAGGATTCATATACCCAATATCTGATAGTCAGTGGGTCTCTCCATTGGTTATAGTTCCAAAAAAAATGGTAAATGGCGAGTCTGCATAGACTATAGAGAATTGAATAAGGCCACAAAAAAGACCATTTCCCATTGCCATTTATCGACCAAGTACTACACAACCTAGCAAGCAACAACTACTTCTCATTTCTTGATGGCGTTAGTGGATATAACCAAATCCAAGTAGCCCCTGAAGATCAAGACAAAACTATCTTCACCTATCCTTGGGGTACGTATGCATATACAGTCTTACCGTTTGGACTATGTAATGCACCTGCGACATTTCAAAGAGCAGTACTTGCAATATTTGTAGATTTCACCACTTCATGTGTAGAAATCTATATGGATGACTTTACAGTCCATGCTAAAACATTTGATGAAGCATTACAAAACCTAGAAAAGGTTTTACAACGCTACAAAGATCATAGGTTATCACTCAATCATGAAAAAAGTTCCATTATGATGACAGAGGGAATTGTTCTGGGACATAACATCTCAAAAGAGGGGATAAAGGTTGATCCCTAGAAAGTTGAGATC
The DNA here is from genome assembly GCA_007258455.2 of Sequoia sempervirens. NCBI lineage: Eukaryota > Viridiplantae > Streptophyta > Pinopsida > Cupressales > Cupressaceae > Sequoia > Sequoia sempervirens. The sequence continues at coordinate 64,677 of VDFB02251831.1, forward strand.
ATATAGAACATTGAAATCGCTAAGAACCAAACTAGAGTACGAAGTTTTCTTGGGCATGTAGGGTATTACAAAAATTTATAGAAGGATTTAGTAAAATTGCATCACCACTATTTACCCTGCTCAAGAAAGAAGAAGAATTTGTATGGACAGAGGATTGTCAGAAATCCTTTGAAACAATCAAGATAGCCCTAAGAACTTCACCCATTATCAAAGGACCAATTTGGGGAGAGCCTTTTCACATATATGCAGATGCATCTAATTTGGCCATTGGTGCAGTATTAGGACAACAAGATGAAAATGATGTCATGCATGCAATTTACTATGTTAGCAAAAACTTAAATCCTGTTGAAAGAAACTACACAACAGAAAAGGAATTTTTTGTTGTAGTATATGCAATAAATAAATTTAGACATTATATTATAGGCTATAAAATCTACATACATACAGACCATGCTACAATCAAATATCTAATGAATAAAGTAGTGGTAGGTGGACGCATTATCATATGGTTACTCTTATTGCAACAATTTGATGTAACTATCGTTGATAATCCTGGAAAGGACAATGTTGTTGACTTTCTTTCCAGAATTGTTTTACAAGATAACCAAGAACTAGTGGATGATGCATTTCCAGAAGAACACTTATTTGCTATATCAATTCATCCACCATGGTTTGCTGATTTGGAAAATTACCTTGTTATAGGAAAATGTCCAAGTCAATTCAGTCATAAGCAAAAAAAGAGGTTAATCCGTGAAAGTTCCATATTTCAATGGATTAATGGTCTTCTATTTAAATTATGTCCTGACCATTTTTTAAGTAGATGTGTAATACAATTGGAAGTTTATGATGTAGTGCATGCCTGCCATCACGAACCTGAAGGGGGACACTTTTCAGTTGTAAGAACAGTTTACAAAATATTGGGAGTAAGCTTCTTTTGGCCAACAATGAAAAAGGATGTAACATTCTTTGTCAAACACTATGATGAGTGCCAAAGAATGGGGAGGCCTACAACAACCATGGAGATTCCACTATAGCCACAAATAGCTCTTGAACCATTTGAAAAGTGGGGCATCAATTTTGTGGGACCGATAGATCCACCTTCAAGAGGGCAGCGATATATCCTTGTTTGTACCGATTATGCAACAAAATGGGCTGAGGTGAAGGCACTACCAGTAGCAAAAGAAGATAAAGTTGCAAACTTTCTATACAAGAAAATTATCCAAAGGTTTGGTGCACCCAAAGAGATTGTTTCATATTAGGGACCGCAATTTGTGTCAACAATGATGGAAGCATTTTTACAAAGGTACCAAATAACTCACAGAAAATTGTCACCTTATCACCCACAGGAAAATGGATAAGTAGAGGTCACAAATAGAGAATTAGAGAATATTCTAACAAAAATAGTTTCTTTGAGGAAAACAAATTGGGTAGATAGGCTAGACGAACTAGTCTTGGCCTATAACACCACGTGGAAAACAACGACTGGGTACTCCCCATATGAACTTGTGTATGGAAAGAAACTAGTCATGCAAATTGAATTTGAGTTGAAAACATTGAAGACAGCAGTAGAAGTTGGGATTGACCTGCCAGAAGTAGAGAAAAGCAGAATTTTGCAACTTAATAGACTTGATGAAATGAGAATGGAGGCACTTCAACATACAAAAGTGATTCAAAAGCAAAGGAAGGAATGGCATGATAAACATATTATGTCCAGACAGTTCAGAGAGGGAGATTGGGCGTTGTTATTTGACTCCAGATTTGAAGAGTTTAAAGGAAAGTTACATACCAGATGGTTAGGACCCCATGATATACAACAATTGTTCAAGAATGGAGTTGTCTAGTTAGTTCCAATTGATGGAGAGAAAAGAGTTATGTTAGTCAATGGTCATCGACTGAAAACTTACCATAAGCCAGCAATAAAGGAGGAATTTTTGGATGAAGTGCAACACATAATCAAACATTTTCTCATGGAAGATATCTCTTCCATGAGAGAAGATCTTTGAACCTTTGAAGAAGGCACAAATAAACAAGGTAAATTGAAGACCAGCAAATGGCAGTTTACCTTGAGAAAAATGGAAGTAAATTGAAAACCAATGAATGGCGGTTTACTTTCGGTTTAAAAAATAAATAAATAAATAAATAAATAAAAATAAAAAAATGATGACTGAAAACCAGAAATGGTGGTCTATCTAAGTTAACTTTTGAAAGCTCCTGAAGGCTCCTAAAGAGCCCCTCAAAAGCTCCTAAAGGCTCCTGAAGATCTTGACGACTGAAGACTCTAAAGACTCCATTTTTGCTTAAAAGCTCTTGAAGACTCCTGAAATTCCAAGCTCCTGAGAGCTCCTGAAGACTCCCGATGAACTCCTGAAGGCTCCTAAAGAACTCAAAGGCTCAAAATAAATTAAGGTGCACATTTAATGTGAATATTGTTTTGAATTTATTTTCTAAAGTAGTTAGACTAATTTAAAATAGGTAAATATTTATGAATCTAGACATCTCCACCATAATGTTAATTAATGATAGTAATAAATCCACTTTTAATCATTTCAAAAAGCGACAGATTGTTGGAATAAGGAATTATGTGACATGGATGATGTCAGTCGAGGACAACCGATCTCTTCATGATTCGGTTGTCTTTTCAAAAAATCTTCCCAAGGACAATGATGACTCAATGTTGAATATATATGTTGGTGAGCTTCAAATAAGATCATTTGTTTCTTTAATGCAAAATCAGGTGGATTGGTCAAATAGAATGGATAAGTACAAAGAAGCTCAAAGAAAATATGGGTTACCAATGAGACCTGAAAAGCCCCATGCTAAATTATATATCAAAGCTGTAAGATCAGTGGTTAGGTTAAATGATGTTAATCCCCTCTATGTCTCAAATTTGTTTGATAGCATTGCAGCATTCCAGAATGTTGAAGCAACACTCCCATCGTTAGCACTATGGTCATGTGAGGAAAGGCACCAGCTTATCCCAAAATCAGTCAGGAGAAGGGAGCCAATTAGTCCAAATAATATCAGTTGGAGTATAGTTAGAGTCAGGCATGTCATCACTCTAATCCAATAGCAGAAAGAATTATGGGTAGGCATGAGATTCAAAATGTCGATTATTATTATGCCAGCACCAAAGCTAAAGGAAATGACAAATATACCAGCTTCAGTAATGATGGTGTGGTTTGAGAACTTGAGACAAAACTATGGCTATGCACTTAATACCAGATTGTTAGAACAGTACAGGGAAGGTGTATTTGACTGTTGCATTTGGATGGAGGCACTAAACAGAGAGAAAGAGAACACCATAGTTTTGGATGATGAACCATGAGGACATGGTCCAAAGCAAGTTGGGGAGAAATGATGGGAGATATAAAATGATTTCATTTAAGGCTTTTTATGTTTAAAAAGACTTGTTATTGTTAAACTACATGACTGGTGGTAGACAATAGATTAACATATTTGCTTATTTTACTTTATGTTTAACTAAATTAGTGAATATTTTGGAAGTAATAGCTTATGTTAAATGCGTTGCTTTATGATGACTTTGGATGAGATAATTATGTTGCATTGATCTTTATTACCATGATTGTTGTCCTTTTCTTAAGGGTTTTTAATAGGGTATCTTAAAGGTTGATGAGATGGTTAAACTCTCTATTTAATCATGAGGAATGACTACACCATAGATGGGCCTTGTTGGATGATGAGTCACTCAAAGTCTGAATTGACTTCTTTATAGTCGGTTGAGGAACTTTTACTTCCAGCACCATTCTAGCATAGTTCTGGCATAGTCCTCCTTAGTCCACTTCAGTTCTATTTTTAGTTTCATTTTGTAATCTATAGTTGGTCGCCTTAAGTTTTGGTAGTTAATGCCATGTTAGAAGCTAATAAGGATATTTTATAAATATATATTTCGGTCTTAGTTATGAGTTAGATAATTTACAATCATAATTTATGTAATCACAAGCAATACTTTGTTTTGCGTTCTACTTTTGATCAATGAGAAGGGAAGCAAGAAGTTAGTCAATTAACTATGTTAAAGGATCTTACCTGAGGAAGAGCAAGTACCACTCAACCTTTGGAATGATCTTATGGTATTTTTGTTAAGTATTGTTATTTTCTGATTCATTAATATTAAATCTATAGTAGAAACTGATTTTGAATTGTTCAATCGTTGAAATCATCTTCTACCTTGGAAAATGTTAAAATCGGATAATTACTTATGTTTACAATTATGTTTCGAAGTTTCAATTTATTATGGTTAAGATTGAATTGTTAGAATGGTTAGATTTATTTATTAGAAATGTTGAATTGAACCATTAAAATCGTTAATAGGTTTCTTAGATAAATTAGATTTAGATGTTGTTCGAATCGGTTAAACTTGATGTTTGTTTGTTGAGTTTCATTAAAGCAATGTTAGGAATTTATAGAAAGATGGAGTTGAAGTCTATTCAGAATCTGTTCATGGAGATTAGTCTTTATGCTTTTTAGAATAATCGCATTTTCCTGCAATTCATTCCTGCTCTTAAATTAGCATTTACTTTCCAGCAATTAAGTTATGGATTTCTTTTGAAGCAAAATAGAATTAATTTGAATTTTGTGTTTTAGATTAGGAATTAAAGTAATCATTAATTGTCTCCATAAATTGGTCTAAATCGAAGTCAATAAAGTCAGAATTAAGTCAACAGGATTTTAAATTAGAAGCTAAAATAGATTTAAATCTTAGGAATCACTCGCTCCAGTTTAGCTCCTAAAAGCTCCTGAAGAGCTCCCGAGAGCTCCTGAAAGCTCCTGAAGTAGGAAAAACGATACCTGAAGTCGATGTTTACAATGCAAATCCCCCCAAAAGAATATGTGACAACTATCCTTATCGCATATTGCTCTGAGACACACGCGGTTTGATAAAAGAATTAATTAAATGGTGCAAGTTGTGACATCAATGACCTTGCCCATCACCTGGATCTGTGGATCCCTTCTATGTACATCTTTTGTTTTGTTTGTGACATTGCATTGGGGGAAACCCCTTACCATGAGGCAACTTCATGTCATTGGCATAGGGATTTCCAAATAAGCTCTCATGACCTTATCACATGGCATTTATCATTTTTATACCTTAAAGAAATTGCTCACAACATGGTGTTTTGCAATTTCTTTAAGGTGGGGGTGTAATGTCCCTAACATACAATTTTAACAAATTATAATTTGTAGATAGAATTCAAACACAACAAAATAGGCATAACAGATGTTACTCCAAAATATGAAGATAAATCCAAAATGTATATATATTATATATTGATTACAATTCAAACAATGATCTAGAATGATTTACAAATACTTCCATAGATCAAATAGAAATAGTACCACTTCCTTACAAAAACTTTAAAGCTCAGATACAATCTCTAAATGAGAATTCCCTCAGGAACCAAAGGGTTTTCAGCCAATGAACACAACTCCTATGAGTTTTTGTCCATAAAAGGAAATAAAACATGAGTGTCCTAAATTTATAAGAAAATGACATAATATTTGCATGCCTAATACGAATTCATTTCCCTATATTTATATTCTAACATTCCTCTTTGAGGAATAGTTAGCCTTGAGCCCAATTGGCACTAAAACCCAAAATTTGAATTCCCAAAATTTGAATTCCCAACACGCTACATTAAGTCAGCCTTAAGGCCAATGTAGATTATTTTGGAATAGTTGTGCCTTCCTACAATCCCATCCACACACTTTCCCTACTCATTCCAGCTTCCTAAAACTTCGTCGTTACTTCTACATGATCTCACAATGTCTTATCCTTCAAGTTTGTAGGGGTGGGTGTCAATTGAATAACATAGTTTCCTTATGTTAGTGTTATCTTTCCATTGCCCAATCCTCCTTTCTTGAGTTTTGGATATGATGTGAAAGTGCCATTAAAGGTTCTATGTTTTGAACCGCGTACCTAAACGTGCTCCTGTGGAGGAATGTGGAGGGATACCCAAAATCAACTCTACCTTAGCACATTGAGCCTGAGCTGGCGTCTTCTGATGATGATATCTTTCTGGTAGATGATTCTTTTCCCATGAGCTCTAGATATGTTTTGGGACCTTCATTATAGATGCTACATCCCAAACTATAGACTGAGATGAGCTCCCATAGAGGAATGTGGTATAATTCCCAAATTCTACCCTACAACTATGTTTTTGGAGAAAGGGACATGACAAATCCTCCCTTCCCAAAATCACTTATCCTCAAGCAATGAAAATTTGGATGCTCTATTATTTTAGGTCCTTCCCAAGTAGCATCTTCAATTGGAAATTTCTTCCAACAGACAAGATACTCAGTTATATTCGCGTTCCTTAGATTCTTGACCCTAGTATCAATCATAGCTTCTAGAATAGGATGAGTTTCCCTTCATCATCAAGGGGTGGTAACTTCGTAGCAGGAGATATATTCAATCCCAAAACCTTCTTCACACACGAAACATGGAAAACATTATGGATTTTATTGTCTGCTAGAAGTTCCACCTCATAAGCAACTTCTCCATCTTTCTGAATTATCTTGTATGGTCCACATAACTTAGGCTTGAGCTTCATGCTCCTCCTTTATTGATGGAAGTTTGTCTATATGGCTGAAATATGATCAAAACCATAACTCCTACCTCAAATGATCTTTCTATGCACTTTTAATCTGTATACATCTTTTGTTGAATCTATGCAGCATACAAATGACCCTTGATAGTTCTCAAGATGTTGTGACTTTGATTAACCAAATCAAGTTTGCTATCAGAACCCTACTATCTACGAGGACTAATTCTACAAAGGTGAATGTATCATATCCATAGAGGGCTCTAAATGGGGACATTCCAATATACATGTGATGAGTTGTGTTGTAGCAATATTCTCCCAAATGCAACCATTTGATCTAGGTCATCTGCTAACTGGTGACATAGTTCCTCAAGTATCCTTCTAACCACTTGTTTACAATTTTGGTTTTCCCATCATTTTGTGGATGATAACTTGTGTTGGGATGATTTTGGTATCTAGAAAATGGAACATATCCTTCAAAAAGGGTTGAGGAAATGACTCTTTATCATTGACTGTGTTCTTGGGTAATCCATGCAACTAGAGAACTTCCTTGAAGAATAGTTATGCAACTTGCAGAGCTTTCTAGTCACTAGAGATGGCAAATAAATGGGCATACTTGGTCAATCTATCCACTATAATATAGATGCAATCCTTGCCCTGCACCTTGGGTAATCCGATGATGAAGTCCATGGAGATACTTTCCCATTTGTAGTAATCCAATCAAAAACTCTTGTTCACCTTTATTTTGCTAGCATGTGATGTATTCTTGGATGTGTGAGAGAACATCATCCTTAAGGCCCTTCCAAGAAAACCTTTCCCTAACCTTCTAGTAAGTTTTCTAGAATCTAAGATGCCCTGTTGTTGGTGCATTATGATAAGCTTCCAATATCTTCTCCTTTACCTCGGATCCTCAAACTAGGATCACCCTTTTTTTGAATAGTGTCAATCCTTCCTCCATTGCATACCAATCATCCTTCTCTACACCCTCCTAGACAATGATAGCAAAAGGATCCTTAGCATACTCCTCTGTGATGGAATCCTTCCAATCAGTTGATGTGATGGACACATGGTACAGTGTAGGTCTCTTAGAGACTATATCCACCACAATATTCTTCTTTCCTTTGATATATTCAATATCAAAACCATATGCTTATAGTTTTCTGACCCATTTTTTCTACCTATCATTCAAATTTTGCTGGCTCGGGAATAATTTTAAACTACTATGGTATGTCTTGACCATAAATCTTTCATACACCAGGTATTACTAGAATTATCCAAAGCATGCATAATAGCTAGCATCTCCTTATCATATATGGGATATCATTTTTCATGGTCTCTTAATTTCCTACTTTCAAATGTTATAGGGTGTACCCTCTAATAGAGAACAACTCCAATCCCTTCATTGAGATAATCACATTCTACAACAAAAGGAAGTGAAAAAACAAGAATTGCAAGAATCGGGCAAGAGCTCATTACCTATTTCAACTTCTCAAAGGTCCTTTGTGCTTTGAATGTCCATTCAAAGGCTCCTACTTTATTCATATTGGTGAGAGGTGTTGCAAACTGAGAGAATCCTTTGACAAACCTCTGGTAATAACTACAAAGTCTAAAGAATTCTCTTAGCTAAAATAGATTTGTGGGAGGAGGCCTGTCTAGGATAGCTTGGATCTTCTACTGATAAACTTGAACTCCTTTAGCACTTATGACATGTCCCAAATATAATATGTTTGTTGCTCCAAACTCGCATTTGGACATCTTTGCAAAGAGAGACTGTTGTTCCAGGATTCCCAAGACTATATCCAAGTGCTTCAAATGTTCTTCCCATGTTTTAGTGTAAATTAAAATATCATCAAAGAAAACCAAAACAAACTTCCTCAAATGATTACCAAAAACATGATTCATACATGATTGGAAAGTTTTTAGAGCATTGGTGAGACCAAAGGGCATAACTAGGAAGGAATGTAGAGGGATTCCCGAAATCAACTCTATCTTGGCATAGTGATCTTGAGTTGACGATCTTCTGATGACGATATCTTTTCGGTAGATGATTATTTTCCCACGAGCTCCAGATATGTTGTGGGACCTTCATTACAAATACTATGTCCCAAACCGTAGACTAAGATGAGCTCCCACAGAGGAATACAATAGAATTCCTAGATTCTACTGTACAACTAGTTTTTTAGAGAAAGGGACATGAGAAGGGGCATACATTCGCATTTGTGCTTCACTTTATTCATATGCATTGGACTTAGTGATGTGTTAACATCGAAATTTTTTGTTTTACTTTGTTCACACACATTGGACTTAGTGTTGCATTAGCATAACATTTTGATCATTTTTGTGGCACCTTACCAAAATTATCAGTGAGTATAATTCCTAGAATGGTTGACATGGGTACACACCTAGTGAATATCAAACTTCACTAGTCCTTGTGTGTTTCTCATTTTGATACTTTGTATTGGGGGCTCACCCAGTGAATATCAGACTTCACTAGCTCATGTTGCCTTCGGTTTGTGATTCACCTAGAAAATATCAGACTTTGTTAGCCCATGAGTCATGAATGCTTTTGGGTGTTGACATTGTATATGTTTGTGTATGTGATCTTGTTGCATTTCATACATGTGTGTGTTCCCTTGTGCTTATGTTGTCTTGCCATGGGATCTTGGATCCTGGGGGCTTGTGCACTCCCCCTTGATCCTTTGTCATCCTATCTCTTCAACATTTGGATGATCAGACCCCTCTTGACATATTTTTCTACTTTAGTGTGGTTTGAGTGCAAATTCATACTCTCACTAAAGTGGGGGCTAAATGTAGCATCATAAATTGTCACCCTTGACAATTTCACACTATGTTTTGTTCCCCATTAAGTTATTGGACCTAATTGAGCCCCTAATTCCTTAAATTATGCATTCTATGGCCAATTTTTAATAATTACTAACAAATTGCAAGCAAAAAAAAAATAAATGCATTCATCTAATACTTTTCCCCCGACACTTTAATTTCAAAAAAATAGTGTTATGACACATACGCCCAGGCGAATTAGTCCCCTATTTTGGCTCAAAATTCAAATATGTTAGTATTGACACTTTATTATTTACAATTCTAAATTCTAAAGTTAGCTATCAAGATTTAATTTTCATGAAATTAGAATATTGCATATAAAATACCTAGTTATTGCATCATTTGAAAAAAAACAAGAGAAAAATCTAGCAAGAAGTGAAATGATTGAGCAAGAATGATTATCAAGCAAGTTAAGAGAATTTTTTTAGTGATTTATTGTGGCAATTCAAGATCCAAGCATCATGTCAAATTTTATGTGATTTTACACATGTTTATGTTATCATATTATTTGTGAAGGCTAACCCCTTTATAGGTTTCCAATCAATTCAAACAATTCAAGAAAACTAGGCAAGCAAGATCCAAGCCTTGAGGAGATTTGTATGACTTCAATCCTTCAAGGAAGCCATTGAAGGGTAGTGAGTTGCATCACTTTTTTGATTCACCATTCCTTCTTATCATTTATCCATTTATCATTGGCATTGCCATTGTGGAAGTGGAAACACTAACACGGGGTTTGACTAAGGCGAGCCCATAAATGACACAACCCTTCCTCTCTCTTTGAATGTGTAGGTTTTGGGTTTGGTGGAGATTGGAAGAAGTTTGAATATCAATTACCCATTGTTGCAATTAAAGCCCTACACCTTGGCAACTTATAGAAACTCGCTTACATAAATATTTGATAGTAATCCGATAAATTTGTAGATGGAAACATAAAGCTTTGATCTAGCACCAAAGGACTACGAAAAATGTATCTGAAATACCTCTACAAGGACACATACACCGAGCAAGGGGAATTAGTCCTCCATTTTTAGCCCCAGATTTATACCATAGGTGTAGAGTGTCCTACTCTATCCATTTCAATTGTCCAAATTTGTTTGTAACTTTATGTGTTTGATGTATTTACATCAAGATATTAATTTGCATCATTATCATAGCTAGATCATTGCATTTCATCCCTAAATCCATCCCAAATTTGGTCAAGGGCTAGTTGACTCACCTTTTAGGTTGTAAGTCAATCATATACCTTGTCCAAGTCCTTCAAACCCCCACTACCATCCATCATTTATTGTCCCTATCTAATGAAATCACATGGAAAAGGTGTAAAACCCTAAAAAGGGAGGTCTCCCCTAAAGGTTTCCCTTTTCCACCAATTCAATAATAAATAAACAAAGACCAAAATAACTAAAAAGTGCAATTGGTAGGTGTAATAAATAATTCCTCAACCTTTGTTGGCATCTTCCCAAAAATTTGTGGTTGCAACACCTTGGTGAAAGCATTACTCCATAATGGGTCATGCAACTAGATTATAAAGACCATGTGATCTCTGCATGCCCCATCCTTTCTCTTGCGAACCATACTCCTACATAATAACCCCTTCAAAATCCCTAAGCATGTTAATGGTTTTTATTTCCCTTCAAATAGTTGATGGACACATTCAACATAAGTAAGAGGTACTTGCTAGTCTCAAGGAGAAATTAGAAATGACACAAAATAGAATAAAACAATAAGTTGATCAACACTGCAATGAAAGGAATTTTAAATTTGGAGATTGTTTTTTTGTGATTACAACCATAAAAGAAAATGTCATTGAAACACAAATAGAAGGATAACAAACTTGCACTCAAGTATTGTAGTCCTTATAAGTTATTGTAAACGATTGACAATGTAGCATACAAATTGAAGTTACTTATGTCAACAAAAATGCATCTAGTCTTCCATGTTTCATTTTTGAAGAAGGTTATCAAACAAAGAATTATAACACAAAATGAGTTACTAGAGCTTGCTGAGGAGGGACAAATAATCTTGGAACTTGAGGGAATCTTTCAAACATGAAAAAAATAGGTTGCAAATGTGGGAAATCACAAAGTATTTGATCAAATGGAAGAATTCTCTAGTTGAAGACACTATGTGGAAAAATAATTTTACACAAAAAATCCATAGTTGATCAACGTTAAAGACATCACTTCTCTAAAGAGGGAGTGTGTTGCATCATTAATCTTATAGTGTGCATATGGATCTATGAGTAGTCATCTTGTGACTATCATAATTCTAATAAGTTATATAATCATTAATATATACTCTTATATAGGTAGTTAAGTTTGTGTGGGTGGCATCCATAACATAAGTATGATATGTATAGGAGGTAGAGGAAAGGTTATTAGCATCATATTGTGAAGTGCATTCTTATTGGAGATTTTTGGAGCTCTGCCCTTTGAATGGCTTGTTATTCTCAAGTATTTGTAACATTTTTTCCTATTATATTCCTCTTATGCAAGTTATGTCATTACAAGTTTGCAGTTGAAAAAGTTCCAACTATTCCCTTGTGTTAAACTGCGATGATGTGAATTCAGTGACTTTTAAAAATGGTTGAAAATGACACTCTTTGAACATGCATTTACTCAATAGAATGATTATGTGGACCTAAATTATGTTTACAACTCCATAGAGGTGTGAACATTTGACTAAAATGCAAGTGATCTCTTTGTTCTTCAATGATTCAATGATGATTAGAATGAATGCAATAAATGTATAAATACTAGAACATGAAATCAATTTGCAAAAACATGAGTTTAGTTGACCTTGGGTGGGAAAGGTAAAAGGGGGCTAATCGTCCAAAAGGTTGAATTAGGATAGGTTGAGTTCACACTCGTAGAGATGGCTCTATGACTTTGTGACTGTGAATTTGATCTATAATAGAGAGACAAATTAAACAATAAGAAATAGAGGCTATCTAAGAATTAATATATAAATAAATAGAAAAATCAATAGATAAACCAAATGTATAAAAACATATACACAAAAAAAATTTAAAAAAATATAGGATCATACAAAAATATAATCCAGATAATTAAATTGAATTTTACACCAAATTGCATCATTTATCATTAGACACATTTATAAAAGGCATTTCCTCAAAATAACTAAAAACTAAATGACAAATGGCACCCAAAGGCTAGGGGAGAGGACCCAATAGTACCCTAACTTCGTGATTCTCAAAATCCTACATGAAAATTTCAAATCACTCCCAATTTTTTACAACTTGCTTGGCAAGTCCCTACTTATAACTAGGCTTTAGGGCCACATCATAAATTATGATGCCACATCAACATGCATTTTGTCGAAATGTTCGAAAAAGCCTAAAAAAAATGAGACCAATAGGTGTGTACTAAGTCATCTTTTATAGGTGTGTTAATGTGGCATCGCATGATTTGTTGCTTTTTAGATCTAAGGAATACATTTCATTCAATTATGGGTAGTCATCATCAACACTAACAACTTTAAATTCACAACTACCTATTGGTTCAATATTGTTAAAAATATTGAACATTAAATCAACAAATGTTATAACAACTATTGGAACATTCTCATGCATCCTCTCCCCTATTTTTCACAGTGAATTAAAAATTTGGATCCAAACGATGATATATTGAGGTACTAATAATAATTAAATCCTCTCCCCTATTTTCACTTTAATTAAAAATTTGGATCCAAACGATGATATATTGAGGTACTAATAATAATTAATTATTCTAAGTGCTCTCCAAAATTACGTGACACGTGTCATAACTTGGAGCTTGGGTTATATTTGGCCCAATAATAGTGAAATTTCTAGGGTTTCTAAAGGTTAGGATTTGTAGAATACCAGCGATTTAGGGTTTTCTTTATAAACCAGCGCGTGGTGGTGATCTTCAACAACATATGCAAGCGTCTCTCCTGGTTTGCCATTACATTCTCATTTCATCGATTTCTTTGCTTTTCATGTTTTTTGTAACATATGTTGGGCCTGCGCGTATCGGCAATGCAATGGTGTTGATTCCATTGCAGTTGCAAACATGATAGATTAAAATGAGTTTTTATCTTGAAGGGCATGGAGATTTTTACATTAAGCCGATCAACATTTGGATACAGATTAGAGATTTAGTTTCTTAAGGTCTGATCAAAATGGCCGCTGATGATAAATTTTTAGGCTTGTTTCTCAAAACATTCGCAGTGGCCGACCAAGAGCTTTCGCCCTAAACAGGCTCGAGAGCTAATGCTGTGAAATTCTTCCTTGGATGTCTGAGGCCAGTTTACCAAAATTAATCTGTGTTAGGGTTTGTTAAGATAGTACGGGATTTATACGGTTTAGGGTTTTATAATAGCACAGCGTCCGAGGGATAAATTGACGCAACAACTGTTTTTGTCGTCATATTAGAAAGAGCAAGTATTTTTTGACGATTTTATTCGGTTATCGTGGCGTTTTGATTTCTTTTTTCGCTTTTCTGGTTTGCGGTAGGGTAAGGGTCTGTTTTGGATAATTATATACTATTTTGACAGTTGGAATTATTTTCAGCCTAAGAAGGGAATTTATAGGGTTAGGGTTGGAGAGTAGCGCGATTTACTGATAAAATGAATAAAGGCTGTGAATGAAAGAACGGCGGTTGTTATGAATTTACCGCAGAATGAATGTTTTTGGTTATTTCGTAGAATTCTGCTTGCAAATTTTTCCTATTTGTTCTTGTGTTCTGTTCAATTATGGTTTCAGTTGTTTAGCGTATTTAGAAATTTTTTAAGGATGTAGTTATTTTTCATCGTAATGACGGTCATTAAAATCAAAGCTGAATTATTCAAATTAGCACTTTGTTTTTATTCGGTTGTCCTTGTTCTCATTAGAGTGTTCGTTGCAATGAAGAATTTTAAAGTTCAAGCTCAACAGTTCAAATTGTCTCATTTATGGGGCATGCCGATTAAATTTCTTAAACTGAGCAACATTCATAAATAACATATGTTTCTCTGATATATAACGGGGAAAATGGCCAGTGATGATAAAAGTTTAGGCTTGTTTCTCAAAACATTCGCAGTGGCCGCCTAAGAGCTTTCGTCCTTGCCTGGGCTTGAGAGCTACTGCTGTCAAATTCTTCCTTGGATGTCTGAGGCCATTATCTCCAATATTACAGTACACAATTTAATATACCCATGTTATCTGTTGATGCACTCTAATTTTGAAACTGAGGTGTCTTGGCGACATAGTTTGAATGTATTGAATTCGTAAAGTACCTTTTATGTACAGAATTGTATGCACGCCAATTTATTCTAGGCGATTTTTCTGTTTAATGCTTACAACAAAAGGAATCAGCGATTTTATTCTCACCCACATTTTCTTGCGTCTCAATGCTTTCCTTTTTCTGTTTTTGGGTTTACTGCAATAGATTCCTTTCAAACGAATCTGTTTTTGTATCTACTGCAATACAGATACCTTTTAAGCGAAAGCTCCAAATTGCAACTGGATGGCCTTTCATATTTAAATCTTTGAATGGACTTGTTTGAAACCTGGTCAATAACTGGGCATGATAGTTTGATTTTTTATCTGTGTAATAATATAATTATAATTTTAAATCTCAATCAGAGAGAAAAAACAAGAAACAAGAAACAAGGACTTTAAGTGGCAAGACAGCAAGAAATTATAATTTTAAATCTCAATCAGAGAGAAAAACAAGAAACAAGGACTTTTAGTGAAAACAAGAAATAAGGTCTTTAAGTGAAATCTCAATCAGAGAGAAAAACAAGAAACAAGGACTTTAGTGAAAACAAAGAAATAAGGTCTTTAAGTGGCAAGACAGCAAGAACTAATGCATTAGCAGGTGGCAAGACAGCAAGAACTAATGCATTAGCAGGTGCTGATTATAATTATTTGGCTTTTCTAAGAATTAAATATATATTGACTATTAAGAATAAAGGATCCAGTTAATAAGTATTCCTCACTGCAAGACAGTAAGAGCGCATTAGGATCCAGTTAATAAGTATTCCTTATTGCAAGACAGTAAAAGTGCATTAAGAAGTGCATTAGCAGGTGCAGTAATTATTTGGTTTTTTCCAAAAATTAATATATTTTGATTACTATGAATAAAGGTTCTAGTTAATAATTATTTCCTTTTTTGAGAGGATTGATAAAAAGAATTTGATTTTGATTACTATGAATAAAGGTTCTAGTTAATAATTATTTCCTTTTTTGAGAGGATTGATAAAAATAATTAGAGAGAGCAAGCTTTTTTTGAGAGGATTGATAAAAAGAATGAGAGAGAGCAAGGTCAGATGATTTTCCACCTTCTAATGTCCACCTTCCAAAGGCACTTTAGTCATGAAGGCTTAGAAAAGGTTGGAAGGGGATCAAAAGACCTTCCAAAGGCACTTTAGTCATGAAGGCTTAGAAAAGGTTGGAAGGGGATCAAAAGGTTGAGACCAACAATGTTCATTCTTTGAGAGGTGTGGATGATGTAATGACAATGTCTATAATGAGGGGAATGACCTCTACATATAAGACAATTTTAGCCATCATACATGATGCATTACTTCCATGATCCAAAAGTACTTGCAGGTAGGCTACATAAGTACAACTTTATTAATTTTCATCTAAATTTTTAAAATGTCATGAAAATTGAAAACATTGATTTATTATAGTTCTACCTCTAATTTTTAATTCTTCTCATCTATGTTAACTCTACTTCAAATTCCTAATTTTTTTCCAAATTCACAAATGGTTTGGAAACATTATCTAAGAGATTAGAGCTTTGTATTTCTCCTTAAATCAGATTTATGGTTCATTTTAGCAAAATGCATAGTTATAAATAAATGAAAAGGTGGGAAAATAATCTTAATCCCTTGTGTTAAAAGTGCACATACATAAGCTCAATTAACCTAACTAGATTAAAAATATGCATATACATAAATAAATGGAAGGTAGATTGCTTAGCTTTATATAACTAATTTAAAAATGCATATACTTGTAAATTACAATTAATAGGAGGATACTACTTAGCTTTATAAGTAGAGAAATTAGAGTTAAATGAATAAGATTCTAGAATCTCATGGGAATTTTTTTTTGTATGGCTCTAGATAAAGTTTGTAGTTTGGGTTAGTATTATAGCTATAAACTTGGTTTACAATGGTAGACCCAACCTAAAATAATTTCAAAATTTTGTCATTTTGTGTAAGCTTAAAAGTACATTACACAATTTGAGAGCAAATTGTTAGTTTGTGCCATCAAATTTTTAATCATTTCTACATTATGCCATCTACTTGATCTCTCATAGTAAATAGTGATTAGTAGATTTGTACGTTTGCACTTCCACAAAATCCCTTTAGCTTTCAATGTGTCAAATTGTGTAAGAATGTCAAATCAATGACTTTGGCCAAATGATCAATAAGAACATACAAATGTTTAGAAATTAAACGTTGAGTATACTTTTTAAGCAATGAATCTAGATGTTTCACTATTGATTTGTTCTTCTAATTGCTATTAGAATGAGATCTCCTAGATCTCCTAAGTCTATGTGATGTTTGATGTTCTTTATTCTAATTAAGGTAAACAAATATCTTCTTATGGAAGCACTTAAAGATAAATAATGTAAAATATACATGGTCAACTTTAGTTGGAAAAGTTAGCGAGCCAAGTAGTTAGTAAAATTAGTAAATCAAATATATTGTAATTGGAGAAAGATTAGTTGTTTAATTAATGTGGTTTTGTAGAGGTTTGACTTTTTTTTGTTGACTACTTGGTTTCTTGCAACATAAGATTTTAGTAGAGTTATTAATACTAGTTGTTTAATTAATGTGGTTTTGTAAAGGTTTGAGTATTTTTGTTGACTACTTGGTTTCTTGCAACAAAAGATTTTAGTAGGGTTATTAAGACATTTAAGTTCAATGTTTACTAGGAAGTTCTTTAACATAATATATGCAATTATTCATGTAAGGACATCTTAGTGATGTAGAGATTACTCAAAGGGAACTAATCAAATTTTTGAGGATTTGTTACATATGCATTGTATGAATCAACAATTTAAATGGGAAGAATATTTTCCACTAGTGGAGTTTGTTTATATTTTTGTAATCTATCTTGGGAATGACACCTTTTGAGGTAGTATATGGAAGAACATGCTAAACTCTTTTGAGTTTATTATTGGTCTTGATATGATGAAAGTAACGGATAAGAAATAAAGACTATAAGACAATCGCTGAAAGAAGCTTTCAATTAGCAAAAAACATGAATTGGGGAAAATTTATTCTTGAGATCAAGACCTCATAAGAGCTCCATATCTTTTGAAAGGGAGCCAATTAGTGTCATATTATGTAGGGCCCTTCAAGGTGCTAGACAAAGTCAATCCACTAGCACATTGTTTAGCTTTACCTCAATGGCTAGGTAATGTCTTCCACATATAGTTGCTTAAAAGGTATGCACCTAATATTAACCATGTTCTTAAATAGCATGCCTTATAGGTGTAAGATTTGTGATTAATAATGATAGAACCATATAGAATCTTGGAGAAGCTTTGGTACCAATTGCATAGCAAGGTAGTAGACCAATGTAAGGTACAATAGGACCAATACACTATGGATAGTGTTACATGGGAGTATACAATTGACATATAGCAACATTATCCCCACTTATTTTGAAACTTGGCTAATTTCATTTTTTAGTATAATAATATATTAATTTTAAATTTTGGCAATAACAATAATTCAGTGATTATATTTTTGTCAAAACAATGCACAATCTTAAGGGGAAAGATATCATAATGCTTGTTTTTAACTATTATATATGTTCATTTAATTTTTACAATAATCTTGTTTAAATTAGGTTAGCAATAAAATTGATTTTCTAATGCGTAATCTTAGGAGAGGAAAGGATGCCATATTTGTCATTCTTAACCATTATATGTGTTGATGTACAATTTAGACAATAGCAATAGTTAATGCTTGAAGCATAAAAAAACTCAATTCAAATCAAACACACCTTAGTTTAGAGCATTAAACATGCAAATGTAACATAAATACAATCATTTATACATTCATGATGTTTGGAATAGCTCCAAGATATGTAGTTGCAATGATATGAAGTAATGTTGGTTGCTCTTTGCAACTTGGACATGTACATGCTTGAGAATGTAGTGTATTTGTCTTTTGGAGGAGGTTTATTAAACAAACCTCCAACTACGAATATGGAGGGCTAGAATTTGATTATGGGACTAAGGGTGAGGATTGACTTGCATTAATGTGTAAGTTACCTTGATGACAAGTGGAAGGAGACAATGGAGATAATCTTAAATTGCATGGAGGAGGGAGATGCAAACATGTGAAAATGTGGCACGAAGGCATATGAATGTAGAGGATTGAATCATGAAATGGAATGTGGAGATTTATTTCTTTTGTATGAAAGTGGGAGATTCACATGTGGAAGTGTGCAAAGAGGGCAAGTGGAAGAGAAGACATGTGAAAATGAATGCTCAAGATACTTTTGGATTTGAATGAATGGTGAGAATGAAAAGGTGATTATTTTTGGATTTTAGTGGAAAGGGAAATGAATTATTAATTTTTAAATTGGAGAAAATTATAGGAATGTGGATTAGCCTAAACAATTAAATAACATATATATGTTATTTAATTGAAATCAAATAAATATATATTATTTAATTGAATAGTTAAAGAAGGTTAAACTAGATTAATTAACTCAAGAATTAGCTCAAATAATTATTTAACTATTGCTGGTAGGAGATTAATCTAATTAATTAAATAAGAATTTTATTTAATTAACTAGTGATAAATATTGATTAGCTGCATTAATTAATTAATTATGTTTTGTTTAATTAAGTTGTTATGAGGTGATGTAGGAAAATTTGGAGTGTACAATTTGCTCATTTAATTTTTGTAATAATCTTTGGTTAAATTATGTTAGCAATAGAATTGATTAAATATCAATATTCATCTAGATATTAATTTTATAAAATACATAGTAAAGGAAAATGAAATTTGCATCCTATTAAATAAATAAATTTAAAATGAGTTAATTAAAAGAGGGTTTGAAAATGGCCATGTATTATTTGAAAAAAATGAATGACTGAATAAAATAGATTTTATAAAATTATAATTATATTTAAATTAGTTAGGTGGAATTTCATTAATTATTTATAATAGATTTGAAAAAGGTTATGATTGAAATGATGTAATAAAGATAGCATGGTGTATGTAAAATTTAACTAAAAAATTATGGAGGTGGTTTGAGTTATTTGTGGAACTAATTGTAGTTATTTAAATAAAAATAATTGTACAATAGAGAAAAAGTACATATGAATTAACAAAAGGGGATAATTATCCATGAAAAATGAGAAAATGGAAAAAAATATAGGGGAATGGTGTTTTGAAAAAGAAGAAAGACATACAATTATATTATTTTTTGATAAAAATTGGTAAAAAGGAAAGAATCGCGAAAGAATTGTGCAAGCTTTGAGAGGTTGTCAGTAATAGGAAGGAAAGGGAGCTACAAAAAAACTAAAAAAGGAAGTGGATGTTGCAAAAGAAAACCATCAAGATACAAAGAGAAGGTAAGAAAGGAGGTCCATTAGGATTTAGCATAAGATAGATATACATTATTTCTTATGTATGCATATTTGTAATTATATTATATTGTTTATCATCTCTAGTTCAATTCCCTTTAGATTTAAATGGTTATACTTAAAATGACACAATTTCTTGATTAGTATCATCATTTTATTGTGTATTAAGGTCAAAGCATGGTGCATGTTATTTGAAATTTTAATAGATAGGAAGGGAAGCACATGGTCTGGGTAGAGGGAATGTCTATCATTGTGAGATATGGTTAAAATATAGGATAATTATTTTCTTACTTTTGAAAACTAGTATAATCTCTAAATATACATCATGTTGTTTGTTTTTCTTGTATCAACATTTGTTGCGAGGTATGAGTTCTTTGGAGAAGCTATCATATAGTATTTTACATGTTTTGTTTTAAAAACTTGCACACTAGCTTGTATTGTAATATATATCCTTCTATTGTTGGTTATTGTTGGCCTATTTATGGATTACCCTATCAAAAGGCCACATATGATGTAAGAATTGATTATTGCATGCATGTCCATACATTATTGATTTATGCTACAACATTTTGATGATAATCAAATGTCCTAAAAACTCTAAGAAACAAATTTGTATTGCTCATAAGATAATCCCTATAAATTTTAAGATAATCAAATGTCCATACCAAGGTACTTGCCCAAAGCGCCATCGAAGTGGTTTTCACTAGAGGACAATTTTTTTCTTTACTCTTTTCATTCCTTTTTCTATTTTTGGATTTTGTGTTTTTTTTATTTTTTTGGATTTTTTGGATTTATACCCTTCAAGACCTAGGCATAAAACTTCATGAGATGTGTGCTATTGATAGGCTCCTACAAGGGTTCTCCCTCAAGTGTTGACAATTGATAGGCTCTAGAAACATAACTAATTGTGACAACGAACAATCCTAACCAATTAGGTTCAAACTTCCCTTTGCTATCTAGATTCAGTATATTCTTTTGGTTCTCTTTCAATACAAGATCTCCCATATGGAAAGACCGATTTTTGATATTTTTATTATAGCTTATTTTGAGTCAGTTCTGATAGGCTTGTAAGTGATTCAAAGCTTCAAGGCGACGCTCATCCAACATCTCTAGCAAATTCAATCTGGACACTATGTATTCTTCATATGAGATGAGATGTTGTAATGAAACTCTCAGCAATCGGAGCTTGACCTCATCATGTAGGATAGCTTCAGTTCCATAAACTAGGGAATAAGGTGTGGAACCTAAAGGAATGCAAATATTGGTTCGATATGCCCACAAGGCGGGGTTCAATTGGAGATACTAATCACAACCAACTTCATTGATTATCTTTTCAAGAATTTTTATGATGGTTTTGTTCAAAGCCTTAGATTGACCGTTTCCCTGGGGATAATATGGAGTGGAAAATCGGTGTTGGATATTAAACTTTTGGCATAACTCACATACATCCTGATTTTTAAAGGGTGTTCCATTGTCTGTGATAAGGGCTTGGGGAACCCGTAATGACAAATGAGATAGTTCAAGATTAATTTAAATATTTTATTTCACGTGATATAGGTCATAGGTATCACTTCAATCAACTTTGTGAAGTACTCAGTGGCTATAATGATAAATTTATGACCGTTGGATGACGTGGGGGTTATTTTTCTTGAGGTCAAATCCCCATTGTGAGAAAGGCCAAGGTGTAGTTATCAGTCTAAGCTCTTGAGCCGGTGCATGGATGAGGTCCCCATGTTGACATTGCATGCATTTCTTGACATATTGATGAGCTTCCTGTTCCATGGTAGGCCAGTAATATCCCATCCTCAACAATTTCTTAGCCAAGGTCATACCACTTGAATGCGATCCACAGATGCCTTCGTGTACTTATTTTAACACAATCAAATATTCCTCTTGGTTAAGACATTGCAATAATGTCCCCTCGAGACTTTGACAGTAAAGGGTATTGCCTAAGAGAACAAATCGAGATGCTCTTCTGACAAAAGTTTTTCTAAGGTTTAGAGTAAGGTCATATGGGAGGATACCTCTATGTAGGTAAGTAAAGATATCATGATACTAGGGAGAACCAGGACCAACAATTTTACACACGAATTCAGATTTTGGTACCTCGAATGCTAGGACGAGAAGTTGCTCGATGAGGAATTCACATTTCAAAATGTTATGTGACATATCTAGCAAGGACCCAATAGTTTTTATAGCATTGGCTACATGGTTGTTGATCTAGGTATTTTCTTGAATGTTATGTCAATGAAGAAATCCTTGAGACTTTCCACTCTTTTTGTAAGGTGCGAGCTTGTCATCCTTGGTTTGGTAGTCATCATTAACTTGGTTTACAATCAACTGAGAATCTTCGTAAACCTTCAATTCTTGGATTTTCCACTGTATTGCAATCCTCAATCCTATGATAAGAGCCTCATACTCAACAATCTTATTGGTACATGGGAAAGATAACCGATATGACTTAGGAATACAATCACCTTGTGGGGTGATGAAGAGGATACCGGCTCCAAATCCATGTTGTGTATGTGAACCATCAAAATACAAC